>CM076573.1:376364361-376662962 GCA_034641835.2 Pinus albicaulis | reverse complement strand
TATATAAATTTAGGGGGGTTCTTAAAATTTTCCCTGTTTGCTGTGTGAGCTCCCTTTGAGTTCTATCTTTGTCTAGGTTTTCTACACCAACAGGAGAGAGAAATGCTAGATCTGAAGTGCTGAGGACTTCCAAGAACCCATCCCATTGAGGAGAATTGGAAACATCTTCTTGTTTTCCTCCCAGGTGCCCTTAATACAAAAAATTCTTTCAAAAATTGTTGTTGTCTTGTCTATTGGATATATGGAGCAAACCCTTCTTTTTACTGCTTAATGTACTTCTATGCATAGATCTGGTTTTTTGCAGCTCTTGTCTCCATCAACTAACTGTAGATCTGAAGATATTGGCAGCCACATTTGATGTTAGGGCTATTAGTTATGCATAGCTAAAGTGGTCTTTTTTCGTACACTTCGACAAAGGATTCATACTAACACTCAATGCTCCACCTGAACTGTCAAAGACTAGGGCCAGATTCTTAAAGCTAAAAGCCAGAAGTTATTGCATTCTAAATGAAAATTTATATTGGAAAAATCAAAATGGCCTATTGCTTAAATGTTTTCCAGAAACTGAAGCTAAAAGGATTAAATAAGAATTCCATGCAAGAGAGTGTGGGGGTCACCTGAACTGGAAAGCCACTGCCAACAAGATACTCATAGCTCGCTATTATTGGCCCACACTCTTCAATGATGCGCATAAGATGATAACTGCTTGCCATAAATTCCAGATCTTTGAAGGTAAAAGAAAACTCCTCCCTCTTCCTTTACAACCCATCACTGTTGAAGGTCCTTTTATCCAATGGGGCCTAGATTTCATAGGAGAAATTCACCCTGCTTCTTCTGCACAACAAAAATGGATCTTTATAGCCACAGACTACTTCACTAAGAGGATAGAGGCCATACCTACTAGGAATGCCACAGATTCTGTCATCATTAGGTTCCTAGAAGGTCACGTCCTCTCTCAGTTTGGTTGTCCAAGGAAAATAATCATTGATAATGCTGCTGCTTTTGGATCCAAGAAAATGGTTGATTTTTGTCATAGGTATCAAATAGCACTTCCTAATTCAACTGCCTATTACCCTCAAGCTAATGGCTTAGCTGAATCATCAAACAAGAGCCTAGTCTCCATCATCAAAAAGCTGCTGGAAGAGAACAAAAAGTGATGGCATAACAAGTTAGTGCATGCTTTGTGGGCTGATAGGTTTACAACAAAGAAATCCATTGGAATGTCACCATATCATATTGTCTATGGAACAGAAGCAGTATTTCCGACCAGCCTTGGAGTGCCAGTGATCAAACTTGTCCAAGAGATTGAGACAGAAGAAGACAATATGGTGAGAAGGATAAACCAAACAATTCATGTCCAGCAAACAAGGGAAGAGGTCTATATCAGAGCTATCAAATTTCAGGAAAACATAAAGAAGTTGTTTGAAAAGAGAACCAAAGCTGCTGATTTCAAAATTGGAGACAAAGTTCTGAAGTGGGACTCAAGAAGAGAGGATAAAGGAAAGCACAGCAAGTTCGACAGTTTGTGGCAAGGTCCATACATCATCCAAGCCACTGTGGGTCCAAATTCATTCTTCCTAAAAGAATTAGATGGTACAGAGCTGTTTGGAGGTCCTGTCAATAGTAGGATGCTCAAGCACTACTTATGTTGATTTTCAATTTCCAGTTTCCATTTCCATTGTACACACCATTGCAGTTTTTATTTTTGAGAAAAAGAGAAAAATGTTTCAAAAAACAAAGAGAAAGGAGAGGTTCAGACATGCTCAAAACATGAACCTCTGAAGTGCAAAGGATTGGCTCTAATATGATCAAAACCTGAGCCAAAAGAAGCAAAGTAGCTGGTCCTAACATGCTCAAAATCTAGACCAGCAAAGAAAAAGAAGAATCAGCTCTAACATGCCCAAAACCAGAGTTGAAATGAAGAAAAGAAAGTGACTCTAACAAGCTCAAGACTTGAGTCACAAAAAGAAAGAAGGATACTTCAAGCTTCAGATTTCAAGCCTTCACAGTTTTGCTTTCAGTTTTCTACAAATTTCTGTCCATGTGCATCTGTCATTATGCCTTGGATCAATAGCAAACTAGACTGTCTAATCCTAGTTTGACTGTTTTTAAATTTTATGTTGTAGAATGTAGAGAAGAAATCTTCTAGACAGTTTAATCCCATGCAGATATTAGATTAGGTAGAGAAACATGTGAGACCAACAGTTTAATCTGGTCTCATGGAGCAGTAAGGGTAGATTTAGAATAGGTTTATTTTATGTTATAAAAATAAATGATGTAAAGGGTTTGCTAGTTCAAATGCACCCTAGAAGAAAAATGCTAGGATTGTAGGATGGGTAGGTAGATGGTTTGGGAATGTTTCTGCTGATCTATCATATTTTTAGCAGCTGAAAATCAAAGAAGAAAGGTGGCTCAAGCAGCAGGCATCTGGCCTACACCAAAGATCATTTTCTGAATTCTTGACTCCTTCAAGAAGAAGCCATCCCCATGTGGAGCCACTATTAGCCCCTTATAAATTCCTTGACAAGAAAGCAAGGGGATAGATTGTTTTGTGAGCCTTCAAGGAATGCATTTCCCTTGAAAACACATCATACTTGAATCCTTTTCATGTTCCCTGCTCTTTGATCTTTTCCCTCTGCTGTTCTGAGTCAATGAGCCTCACTGATTGCAAAAAATTGCGTTCCAAAAGGCCTTTATTTTCCCTTTTCATCCTTGAAGAATGTCCCATTTTACCCCTTTTTTCCCCCTTTTTCAAAGTTCTCCTTTTTCCCTCTAAGTCCCCCTTTACCCTCAAAATCATACCCAAAATTCCCTTTAAATCCTACAAGTCCCCTTTGGTGGGCCAATTTCCCCTTTGTTCCCCCTATCGTTTCCCTTCCTTGGCCTTAAAATGCATTAAAATGGCCAAAAAACCCACTTTTCCACATTATAATAGGGCTTAGCCCCTTCTCCGCCAGCCCCGCAAACCACTTTTCCATATACCCTTTGCTCTAAGACCAAGTGCTTAAAGCCTTGGGAACCAATCGCAATCGGAGTGTCGGGTGGGTGCATTCGTTTGTAACATCGAAAAATTCGGATGCGATTCGGTTCTAACAACAAGTCCCACGATATGTTATACACCGTTGATCTGTTGTTCCGATCCGATGGTGGAGCGCCAATCGCACCCCCCGCCTAATCACAATCGAAACTTCCAGTGATGCTACCCTTCCTGTAACCCGATTGCAATCTCCTAACTACATCCTCCACCATTGATCCGCCATTTACATGGGATGGCTGGCGCTTTATCGCACCCCCGCTTGGATCGCAATCGTAAAATTCTCCGTGCCATCCCTTCTACTCCTCCCGATTACGACTTTCCAATCCCATCCCAGCCGTCCATCCCCCCCGCTGATCCAACGGCCACCGCACTCCCCGCCCAATCACAATTGCAAATTCCAACCGCTACCACTTTTCTCCCTTTACGATTGCGATCCACCGATCCAATCTTAACCGTTCATTTAATTCAAGATCTAGCGGCCAACGCTCAATCGCGCTCCTGCTCCAATCACAATCGCATTTTTTAATTGCGGCCACCTATCACTCATTCGTTGTGATTGCGATATTTCCGATTAGATCGTAGCCATCAATTTTCCCCCAAGATCCGACGGTCTTAAAATGAATCGCCCTCCGCCCACCGCCGGGTCCCACCTTGTACGATCATTCCCTTCACATTTCATTACACTTCATGCATTTCTTTTGCATTTCCACCAAAGTCCAGATTTTCGTATTTGCACTAAGGTTTAACATTTTATATTCATTATGCCAATGTTCATCCTTCTGTTCAATCTCCGTCGTCGATCCCAGCCACTGTACCATGATCGAATGGTTCACGATGCATTTCTCCACCAAACCCTATTGTTCACTGTTGATGCCATATCAATGCATTTTTCACATTTATTTCATCCAAAAACACTGTTTCACCACCGCTGCACTATTGTTCTCTCGCCCTCCATAGCCTTTCCCCCTTTCATGCATGGATTTCATAACCAAGTTGTGTGTTTTGTAGGGTTGTCAATGGTGAAAGCCACCATGATTACACAGTCTTTAATACAACGGCGAAACGACCGGACCTGCATTAAAAGAACAGAGTTCAAACTCTGCAAACCTTCTCTGGTGCCATTAAAGCTTGGATTGCACAAACAAAGATAGTATGGGAGAAGCAGAGAGCTCGAGGTAAGAAATAGAAGATTTTTGCTCTTTTTCAGGGATTTTAGAAGACAAAGGCACCATTTCAAAGACATCATGGATTGAATGAAAGGTCCAGCGCGCATAAAAAAATGCTATCAGGGTTTCAAATCAGAAGAATGCTTTTTCTTGACGAAGGACATGGTACACATTATTGTTTCAGTCTACATTGTGTCCAAGTGAAGTTTTCCCCCTCCCCTACAGCAGTCCTATGCTATTAGAAGCATTCGTTGCACAGTATGGCAGATCTTAGCGTCATGATTCTACATTTTTTGTTTAATTCACCAGAAGTACTATAGGGTACTGCAGGAAAAGTACATCAGGACTATACTAGAGTAAATGGAAGCTGAAGAAGATCACTCTTTCATTCCAAAGGGTACCAGAGATAAATGCAGATAATTTAAACAGAATGGGCTTCGGCTCCCTCTTTCTTTTCCAAGTTTTAATGCTGCATTTAGTTTCCACCTACCTCCTCGGCTCATCTTTCTGCTATAAAATTCATACAGAGACTCATTGTAAAGGTTGTTGATTGGATATCAGTAGAATGCAGGTTGTTTCTCTTGAGACAAGTTCTCTGTGTAAGATTGTAAGACAGGTTAAGGAAGGTTTATCAGGCTTAATATCAAGCTGTAAGAAATGTTGTACTTGACTGGTGTTTCACTTAATATGATAAGCACATTTCTTTGGATCCTGATCTAAAGCTGCAGTGATGTTTTTCTGTCTCTATGTTTTATTTCATTCCATTTCATTTCTTCTGGCTTGCATCAGAAATCTGGCATAGGATTTTCCCTTGCTAGGCACCCTATGTTTCTGCTCTCCTTGCCTTAATGTTTTCTGCTAGATGTGTTTTCTAAGAATTAGTTTTAGTTAATTTAACTAGTGTAGTGGATGTCATTGCCTGCTAGCTGATGTATGAATTGATGAATATGTTTCTTAGATGTTCTTGTTAGGATTTAGTTGAATGAATTGGGAACACTGAGAGGTCTAGAATGCTGGCTCTGCCTCACTACGATATTTTTCACTTCAATTAAACCTTTCTAAGTTCCCTCAAGTTACCTCTGATCATGTCCAAGCAGGTCTGGAGTTAAATGACCTCTAACCTGATCTATAGACAGAAATTGGTATCCTCTCCTTCTTCCAGCTTGCTCTCCTTATTGTTCCATTCCATCAATCGTTTAGGATCCAAGGCTTTAGATGACTAGCCCAACTGAAATCCTGCATGTTGAGCAGCAAGTAAACCCTTTCCTGACTCCATTACCCAATGGTCTTGATGTCCTCTGACTTAAATCTCCTATGCCTAAATTCCTCTTTGCTCATCCTTGTGTTGTATTGAACCCTTCCTTCATGATTCCCAACAACCAAACAAAAAAACTCCGAGCCTTATAAATAGCCTAATATCTTAAACCTTGAGCCTCAAAGACATACACCTTTGACACTCATAGAGAGATCCCTCTTTGGACCTAGGAGGGCTAGATCCTAAGGTCTAAAAGTGGTTTGATGTTTTCTCATCTTTTGGTCTTGCCAACCTGGCCAAAACATGGGAACCCCAACACTTGATGCTCTAGTGACTGAGGTTCCTAGCATGGTTGAGGAAATTAGTGAGGCTAAATAATTTTATGAAGTTGGATTTATTTGCAGATTTTATGGACCGTAGCTGGCCTCCAATAATTGATTTTTGAGTAGTGGAAACCAATTATTTCTGAAAAAGTGAACATCTATCCACTAGATTTGATTTGAGATGAACTCTTGAGTTCATTTTGGAAATTTGATGTTGATTCTATTATATTTCCTAATTAAAAATTTGAGTCTATTCAACATCAAAGTGTGTGGGACCAAATTTTGGTATAAGTACTTGCTTCTCCTTGTATTTCGTAACTAGTGGGTTCTTACACGTACCCTTACTCGAGTGGTGGGTGCATCACAGTCGCCATTATTTCCCCCTGTGGATATTATTTTGTACAATTTCCCTCTTTCAAGCTTGGATAACTCTAGCTTGATGAAATCTAATTCCCTGACATTTTTCAAAATCATAAAGTCCATTTCTGGTTTCCCCCCTTTGGGGACATCTTTTATGCCTGCTAGTGAATTTTTAAATCCTATCTATAGACCCCACTCTCGGGGTTCTTGTTCTTGATTCTCCAATGATTGAGGTTGCCAGTATGGCTGAGGCAATTAGTGAGGCTAAATAAATTTATGAAGTTGGATTAATTTGCAGATTTTATGGACTATGGTTGACCTCTAATAATGGATTTTTGAGTAGTGGAAATAAATTATTTCTGAAAAATTCAACATCTATCCTTTGGCTAGAGGATTATTTATTGTGTTTTTCAACAAATATGATGATAGATCTCAAATATTTTACTTTGTTCCATGGTTTTGGTGAAACACATGACTCTCTATGCAGCCTTGGATTCCATCCTTTGACCCTCTCACAACATCAATCTCAAATGCTCTGTTTTGTGTAAGGCTCCCCAACCCCCCTTTACATTGGTGGAATATTTCTTCTTTTATTGAAATTGGTAATCCATTAGGAAAATTCTATTGTCGAGGTGTAGAAAAAATAATATTTGAGGCCCACATATGCTCGCATATGTGTGGAGATGGATTTTAGTGCTAGATTACCTGCTGAATTAATTTTGCAGGTCCTAGTTTCTCTTGAATGCAAAAATATGACTTTGAAATTATTTTTTTTGGTGTAGAGGTTGTTATGAGACTCAGAATTCCATCAAATCTTGCACCAAAGACAAAAAAAAATCAACAAAAAAATCTTGTTGAAAATCCCAATGGTGGGAGGGCACCAACTTTTATCATTACTCAATCTCTAAGGACGACCCTCCCTCAACACCTTACAAAGAGGGAAAGTTACAAAATGATTCAAATTTTTCAGCAGGTACTCAAGAAAATATAAGTCCTAATTAAAAAGATATTGACAACTCAATTAATAATAAAATAGCTACAACTTTCCCAACCACTTCCAGGGAAAACTCTAATGGGGAAAAGGTTTATGTTGCTAAGCATTAAAGTATGGTCATGGGAAAGAATATATCTAGATCCATCCCCTTCGTGGATGCCGACCAAGGATCTCCCACTTCGGTGGAAATGGTGGATGTTGATGAACCTCCATTGGCACCAAAGAAAGAAGAAAAAAGTAGAGATCATTCCAAGAATGGCGATAAGATAAATTATTCAGAAAATTTGGGTTGGACCCAGGTTGGAAAAAAGAAGAAAAGTAAGTCCCCAAGGAAAACTAGGAACTAATCCAAGTTAAAATGAAACTAAGTTGAAATGGGATGTAAATGAAAATGGATTTTAGGGGGTTTTCTAAATGTATTTAACTCGAATGGGAAATTTTTTCTTGTACTATGGGGTCCTCAAGTAATGTTTTGGGATGACCCTTCCTATTCTATCCCAAACCTTCATTGAATCATGTAAACTATAGATATTAGAAAATCGTAACGGTTTGGTCCAAATCCCTTTTTTATTAATAAAATTTCAATACCCGTTTCTTTAAAAAAAATACATTGTTAAAGCTAACCTAGGAACAACCCTCAATAGTACCCCTCAATGTGCAATTGATTGCTATATGGTGCAAAATGGCATAAAATCTATAAGATGAATAATTATATAACAATTAGGGTCGTTAGCTATTACCTAATTCATGAATTCCTCGCCCATATGAATATTTGTATATATCCTATATAAAATTATATTATAAATAAATTGGCATTAGTGCTACATGCACAAGCACGCACTAATGTTTATGGAATTCCTACCCTGGCTATATAATGCTCCATCTCCCAATAAGATGAAGTAAATTCGACTAACAAGGCGCATGGGTACTTTTGGCACAAGGCATAGACAAGGAATAATAATAATCGCTTACCCAGGTTTTGATTATATTTTTATATAGGGAATGTGTGGGAAGACACACACAACAAACCAATGAAGCAAGCGACATTCTCACATATAGCAAGAAAAACATTTCAACAAGCCTCTGAATGATATGAATTTGTGAAAAACATGATGTGGACTGAATCAATAAATTAAAATTTTCAAAGAAAAAAGGTTGTTTTTACGAGATGAAACCTAATGACCAATAATTAATATCAAACTTTTTATGTACAAAATCAGGAAAATATTTAAAGAACAATTGAAATAAACAATTTTGAAATGAACAAGTATAGTATAAAGATTATGTTAATAAAGAAGTGGGAATACTTTGAATTGAAGAAATGAATATATTCATGTTGGATCATAATAACTTCTTTGTAAATTAGTATTGTGGTTAATTAAGGCATATGTATGTGGATGATAATAATGAAGGAAAAAAAATATTTGAATTCTACATCTTATTGTAAAATGTACTATTTAGCTAAATAAATTTTGTTTATATATAAATTAATGTTATAAATAATAATGAGGAACTTATCATGGAGGAACTTATTAGAATTAGAATAATCTCAAATCCATAGTAAATTTGTGAGTGGGGAGCTAATTGGCATAAATTTAATTTTTTAAATTTATTAAATGTAATGTACTATTTTAATAAATAAATTTTGGATGAACTTAATATAATTAGAATAATCTCAAATTCATAGTAAATTTGTGGGTGGGGAGCTAATTGGCACAAATTTACTTTTTAAAATTATTAAATTTAATGAACTATTTTTAGTAAATTTGTAGGTGGGTAGCTAATTGGCACAAATTTAATTTTTTAAATTTATTAAATGTAATGAACTATTTTAATAAATAAATTTTAGAGGAACTTATTAGAATTAGAATAATCTCAAATCCATAGTAAATTTGTGGGTGGGGAGCTAATTGGCACAAATTTAATTTTTTAAATTTATTAAATGTAATGAACTATTTGAATAAATAAATTTCAGAGGAACTTATTAGAATTAGAATAATCTCAAATCCATAGTATATTTGTGGGTGGGAAGCTAATTGGCACAAATTTAATTTTTAAAATTTATTAAATGTAATGAACTATTTTTAGTAAATTTGTGGGTGGGGAGCTAATTGGCACAAATTTAATTTTTTAAATTTTTTAAATGTAATGAACTATTTTAATAAATAAATTTTTCACGTATATAAATGAATGTTATAAATAATAACAAGGAACTTAATATAATTAGAATACTGTCAAATGAAATTGGTGTGTGGGGAGTAGTGAAAAATTTAATTTTTAAAATTTATTAAATGTCAATACAACCTAACAAAGTGTGTAACATAATACATCTATTAATAAGAATTTTAAGGAAAACCTAAATAGCTTATATTCTCATGTGAATCAATCTAAACTATCAATAAAAAATAAAAATAAAAATACCTAGAATTAAAAAAAAAAAAAAAAAAATATATATATATATATATATATATATATATATATATATATATATATATATATATAATTTAAAAAATAAATAAATAAGTCAACAGATTCTAATATACACATTACGCTGAAATAAGAAAAGTTGGAAATAAAACAAATGCATAACATTAAGAGGAAACTTAATAAAACTTGGCAATAAAAAAAATGCATAATATAACACTAAGAGGTTCTATTGATATCTCTAGATTTTCAAAAAGTTTGTATAGAGTGCCACACGACGGTGATGCAATTACGAGAATCGGTATGAATAGACATGAATTTGTGCCCATCAAAGACTTTAACGTAGATTATCTACGGTTGCATTGAGCTCGGATGCTACAGTTGAAATTAATAAAGAATTCTACAGTTGAACTGATAGCGAATTCCGCAGTTGAAATTAATAAGGAAGAACGGAGATAATTAGAATTCTATAACTGTTGAAATCAATAAAGAATTCTACAGTTGAACTGATAACGAATTTTGCAGTTGAAATTAATAAGGAATGAACAGAGATATATAATTTGAATGATAGTCTTGCTGTTTCTGAATTTTGTTTCAATCCAGCCAGCCAAGCAGCTCTAGGATATTGGCATTCTTGTTAATCTAAGGTTGCATCGAAGGGCACATCTTGTATCCAAACATCACCAGAAATGAAATTAGCCACTGTGAAATTTTGAGCATTAGAAATGTTCATGGTGTGATACCCAGGCCATTGAACTCGCTCTGTAGTTCCTGCTCCCGGTTCGGAATTCATATATTCGCCATAATAGAGCGTGGTCAAAGCAAACTCCCCTGACCATTCTAGCCAATCTGCAGGAACGACGACATCATCTATATATGATTCGATATAAACTATGCATGAGTAGTTTTTCCATGGCCTTCCCAAGAATGTTTGGAAAGAACTCTGCACCAGAGTGAGATCAGGCACAGCAGAAATGTTGCAGTTTTGAATAGAGGCTCCTGTGTTTTGATTTGGATCAATTCTTCCATGAGCCGTAAAACAATTTTTTTGATTATCCATGGGTTTTCTAGCCAATACATTGCAATCTTGAAACACAGATGCAGCGTTGCCGAAGATAAAATCAAACTCTGCCATAAATGTCGCATTCCCTGTAGAACTCTCGAAGAGAGTGTGCCTAGAGAGTATCTTGGTAGCCTTTAAAGCTGCAATGGTAGAATGATGATAAATCCCACCGAACTCGGAGGGTGACAACCTGATGGTTCTCTGGTCCCGCAGTGTTCTCAAAAGTGATATCCCAAGCTAGAAAGCTATTCCCCACTACAGCTGTGATCACAAATGTTTCACGAATGAGCAAAGAAATTAGCAATACTTTTTGGATTCATCCAATATATATATATTTGTCAAAATTAGCAATACTTGTAGCATTCAAGCGCTTCACCTCAAGCTAACACGAGGTGACAAAGGAACATAACCAGTGAAACGAGTAAAGCAGCTTACTGACTGTTGCAGAGCGAAAAGTAGTCCATCAGTCCATGGCTGGTTTGGCATGGTGTTCCCTATCAAACAGACCAGCCATGGAAAAATACACAACAATAAAAAAAAAATACAGATACACGGTCATCGAATGACATATCATTGGTTAAGTATATTTTTTAAAACAAAAATGAAAAAATGAATACCACAAAATCGGAATCGGCACCTCTGAATATGCCTCTGTCTCTTAAAATCGACAGGATTGAGAGTGGAAGGACTGATTTTAACTAAAATCTGGCCTCCCTCGAATTTGGCACGGGAAATTCCAGGAATTGCAAGACGTGTCAGATTGGATTCGATCCACATTCCTTGTAGAAGCACGTTCTGTTGATTTTACTCAGGCGTAGTCTCTGGTTGTCTGGGGCAGCTTAATGTTGGGAAGACGAGACCCCTGCACCTGTCCCAATTGAAAATCAAAACATATTTTAGGTAAAGCGCGGGAATTAAAAGGATTTAAAATTCAAATTTCATGGATGATGTATACATACATGAATGACATGCTATGGGTATGACAACTGGACATACATGCTATGGGGACTAGAAATCCTAGATGGCGTAGCAGCGGTCGACGGACGGTGATGGGAAAGAGACCTCTGGTAACAGCAAAAACTCCAAGCATTGTCACATCAACTGGGAAAGATTCAAAATTTTGTTGGAATTTTTGAGAATTCCAGAACAACAAATGGAGAATAAAACTTCCCTCTTCAACACAGAGAAAATATTAAAATTTCTCGACAGGAGACAGAGTTTCAACTCTGAAAACAGACTTCTATTTCTTCAAAAAACTGTTACAAATTCTTCCTCTAATAGAGGGATTCAAAATAGTGACTGCTGCTACAAAAAAAAAACTATATCTCAAAAGACAAAGCTGCTGTGTTTTTCATTTTCCGCACTATTGTGCAAAACAAAACAAAACATTTTCAATACACAGGCTCTCGGGCCTTTTTGCTTTTATATGCTGCATATATCCAAAAAAAAACATTACAAAACATATTAAAAATAAAAACTAAAGTCTGTTTTAAAAGACTGTCGGGCCCACTTAACAATTGCGCTTTCAATGCGCGATTTAAATCTATTTAAAACATTCATCGGGTCTACGACTTAACCACAAAACAAACAACAACAAAAAATTCCGATTTCGATTATAAAATAGATGCGATGACCAAATATAAAATTTGGTTCATAAGCCAATCTTGTCCGGACTTCAAACACTGTGCGATCGGGCCTCGTACTAAAGAGGTTCCGATTGCGATTGGGAGATGGATGCAATTTCCCCTTTTAATTCCGCTACACAAATTGGATCGGGTCCACCATATGATTGTTGGGATCGGGCCATAACACAAAGCGCTCTTAATTGCGATTCAACTTGCGATCGTATAATATAATGCTGCGTGGTTTGTTGGACCACCCGCGGACCTTGGCACAAAGCAGAGGGTGATTATAATAGTTGTTGTGTATTATATGAAAACGTTCCGCTTGCAGAACTCTACCATATCAACAAGACACTTAAGTTTCAAAACATATCAACTTCGATATGCGATTGCGACTGTGATCGCATCGCATCGCAAATATTCACATCAACAAGACACTGCAAGATAAAACTTGCGATTTCGATTGACGCTTAAGTGGTGGGAACCACTTGTCATGCCTTTTCAAAAATTAAAGAACTTCGTCGTTTAAACACATTTTCTTCATTTCTGGTTGTTGAGGGCTTTAAAGCCCGAAAGGACTGATTTTAAATAAACTCTGTTCTTCCGTAGTTTACAACCACGAAAGTCTTCGTCCCTCTACAAAAATGGCTATGCCCATAACAAAATTAATTCTCCTCTGCAATAGTGGCTGCGGCCCATCAACATTGATTTCATCCTTACGGTCCTTCCCATTCTTCTTTAATACACAGTATTGTGCACTCAAACTCTGCTGTTTCCTCTGTACTCTTTTCTTCCTGCTCAAAGGCTAGCATGTGAATTTAATATTTTCAACACTCCCCCTTAAAGTCAATGGCTGGGTTATCAACTATACCCAAGAATTTTCTTAAAAATTCAAATGTCTTCTGCTCCAATGGTTTTGTCAAAATATCTGCATATTGTTCCTCTGTTTTACAATGTTGTAAAACAATTTCTCCATTGTTCACCAATTCTCTGATATAGTGAAACTTTGTATCTATGTGTTTTTTTCTCTTATGAAACACTGAATTCTTTGACAATGCAATAGCTGAGCTATTGTCACAATAAATCACTGTCTCTTTTACCTGTTCTTGGCATAAACTTCTCAACATCCTTCTCATCCAAATTGCTAGACATGTTGCTGCTGTAACTGCCACATACTTTGCCTCTGCTGTAGATAATGCTACAATCGACTGTTTCTTAGAAGCCCATGAAATGGCTCCTGAACCCATATGAAAAACATAACCGGAAGTGCTCTTCTGATCATCTACACTTCTAGCCCAATCACTGTCAGTGTATCCAACTAGCTCTAAATTTTCTGAAGCAGTATATAAAATACCAAATCTTTTAGTTCCTTTAACATACCTCAGAATTCTCATTGCTGCCTAGCAATGTGCATCCTTTGGCTTCTCCATGAATCTGGAAATCAAACTAACAGCTTGCATTATGTCGGGCCTAGTTGCAGTAAAATACATGAGGCTACCAACTATGCTCTTGTACAACCTAGGATCGAAATCCTTGCTGTTGTCCTCTCTGCTGAGTTTTAATCCCATCACTGTGGGAGTGATTGCTGCTTTGCTTTCCTGCATATTAAATATTTTAAGCACTTCATTAACACATTTTTCTTGTGAGATAAAAATCCCATTTTCATCTTGTTCTACTTATATTCCTAAGAAGTATCTCAACAAAACCATGTCAGTCATTTCAAATTCTTCTTTCATGACTGTTTTAAAATTTTCACTGAGATAATCATCATTACTAGTGAATATTACATCATCAACATATAAAACTACAATCAAAATTTTACATCCTTTTCTTTGATGTAGAGGGTGGGCTCTCCCTCTTTTTCAAATCCATTTTCCAGTAGATAGGAGTCTATTCTACTGTACCATGCTCTTGGCGCTTGCTTTAGCCCATAAAGAGATTTCTTTAACTTGCACACTTTGTGCTCTTGGCTTTTCTTTTCATATCCGAGAGGTTGTTCAATGTAATCCTCTTCCATTAACACTCCATTAAGGAACGCTGACTTCACATCCATTTGGTAAACTTTCCACTTGTTTTGTGCTGTTATGGACATCACTGCTCTCACGGTTTCCATTCTTGCAACCGGTGCGAAATTTTCCTCATAATCTATCCCATGCTTCTGCTTATATCCCTTGAGTAAAAGTATTTCTCTGTGTCTCTCTATCTTTCCTTCAGCATTAGTTTTGGTCTTATAGACCCATTTAACTCCAATGACTTCTTTACCTTCTCGGAGATCAACCAACTCCCATGTTTTGTTCTTCTCTATGGCATTAATTTCATCATCCATAGCTTCTATCCATTTTCTATCTTTAATATCATCTTCAAAATGAATAGGGTCATCAAATTGACAATACAAAGCAAATAAGGAATTCATACCTTCATTTGCCGCTTCCTGCTCATATATCTCACTAATATTGCTGAACTTTCTTCCTCTTTCATTTGGTGTAGTTGTGCTCGAATAAGCACTTGAACCTGCTCCATGTGGTGTGCTTGGCGATGCACTCCCGTTTCTTCTCAAGGGTGTTCTTGTTGTTGCTTGAGGTGTCACGTGCTATCCTTGTGTTGGTGGAGGTTGTTCTACCAATGATTTGTTAATTTCAATCACATCTTCCTCATCTTCATCATGAGATAAACAACTTTTAATCTTGATTGTTTTCTCAATGCTTCCATCCCATGCTTCCTCTTCAATAAACTGCACATCTCTGCTTATTACAAACTTCTTTGTGGATGGGTTATACAATCTGTATCCTTTGGAATATTCACAATATCCAAGGAAGATACACTTCTCTCCCTTACTATCCAAATTCTTTCTCAACTTATCTGGAATGTGTGCATAAGCCACACATCCAAAAATTCTCATGTGGGTGACTCCTTGTTTTCTGCCACTCCACGCTTCTTCTGGAATTTTGTTCATCACAGCTTTTGTAGGGAATCTATTTAAAATATACACAGCATAGTTTGCTGCTTCTGCCCAGTTCTCATTCGGCAAGTGTTTTTCCTTCAGCATACTTCTCACCATTTCCATTATGGTTCGATTCTTCCTTTCAGCAACTCCGTTCTGTTGCAGTGTGTACCTTGTGGTAAACTGTTTGTGTATGCCATTCTCTCTGCAAAAACGCATAAACTCCTTTGATATATATTCTCCTCCTCTATCAGTTCTGAGAACTTTAATGTGAAGCCCGCTCTGTTTCTCTACAAGAGCTTTAAAATAGCAAAATTTGTGAAAGAATTCACTCTTATATTTTAAGAAATAAACCCACACTTTCCTTGTAAAATCATCTATGAAGGTCAGCATGTATTTTCTTCCTAAAACTGATGCTGTTTGCATCGGTCCACATAAATCTGAGTGAATGATCTCTAAGGGTGCTTTCGCCCTTATGCTTTTCCCTGATGGAAAATTTTCTCTGTGTTGCTTTCCCAAGATGTCACCTTCACATAGGCTGTCAGGCTTCTCAATGAATGGCAAACCTCTTACCATTCCTTTTCTGTGCAACAAATTTAATCCTCCGAAATTTAGATGTCCAAATCTCAGGTGCCATAACCAATTTTCATCTTTTGCTTCCTTCTGAAAAACTTCTTGAGTTACAGCTGCTATGCTCTTTCCTTTTCCTTTCAAGTCAGTGTTGAGCTTGAGCGGAAACATTCTATTGCTAGTCATTTGTATTTTAGCAATGATTTTCTTGCTGGGAGGTATATCCTTTATGGTCCACACATCATATTTGAAAATTACATTGTAACCTTTGTTTATGAGCTGCCCAACGCTCAAAATATTACACTTTGAACCAGAAACATAATACACATCTAGAAAAAAAATTTGCTCACCATTTCTTGCTCGAATACTAACTCTGCCTTTTCCTTTTACAGAGATCTTAGTATCAGTCCCTGTGGTTACTTCTGATTTAACCTATTCATCCAGATTGGAAAACATTGCTCTATTTCCAGTCATGTGATTACTACATCCTGAATCTAAGAACCGAACATCATCTTCTCTATCTTGTGCTACATTACATGTTAACAGCACATTACTTGGGTTCTTTTCTTCTTTTGCTACATTAGCATTCTGCCTATTTTTAATGTCATTTTTCTTCTTTCTACATTCATTGGCATAGTGCCCATATTTCTTGCAATAATGACATTGGACATTGGATTTGTCATACCTTTGTCCATGCGCATGTTGGTTTCGACCTTGCTGGCTATTGCAATGAACGTGGCTCTAATTCTGATTGTTGCTCCTTCCATGTGAATGTGAAGGGATATTCCTTCCACCTCTATTTTGACTTCTGCCTCCTGCTCTTCTTCTGCCTTGACCTTTTCCTCTTCCTGAAGGCATTTAGGTCTTGAAGGCATGCTCTAGAGATGAGTTTTCATCTCTGCTCAATCTCTGTTCATGAGTTATCAGTGAGGCATGAAGTTCATCTACCGTGAACTTTGAGAGATCTTTGGTCTCTTCTATGGTGGTAACTATAACATCAAACTTTGAGGGTAAGCTCCTCAAAATTTTCTCCACAATCCTTCTTTCTACAAGAGTTTCTCCATGGGACCTTATCTGATTTACAATCCCAATCACATGAGTGAACAATGAGTCAATAGTATCTGACTCTTTCAAGCCGAGAGTTTCAAAATATCTCCTCAAAAATTGAAGTTTTGTTGTCTTCACTTTTTCCATGCCTTGATAGGATACTTTGAGAGTATCCCATGCATCCTTGGATCTCTTGGCTGCTGATATCCTTGGAAACACACTCTCATTTACTGCTTGATACAAATAGTAGAGGGCTTTAGAGTCCTTCTTTCTATTGCTCTTCAATATATCATTCTCTGCTTCAGTCAATGCATTAAAAGCCTGCTCATCAGCTGGTTCATCAAAACCATCTTCTACAAATTCCCATAAGCCTTGTGAGACAAACAGGGCTCTCATGGTAATGGCCCAATAATCATAATTCTTTCCATTAAATTGTGGAAGCTGAGCATTTCCAATACTCATACCAGCGCTTGGTCCAGCCATTACTTTTAAACCAAACTCTGAACTTAGACAAACTGACTCTCCTTTTCTAAAGAAAAAACTCTTTTAAACAAAATAACAACTATATTTTCTTTTGAGAAATACCTGAACTTTCTCTTCTGTTGAGCTTTCACACTGCTGGAGAAATGCTGCAATAAGTCTTCTTCTTCTTTCAGCTTCTTTTAAACCTTCAAAGAGCTTGAAATAGCTCCGATACCATGTTGGAATTTCTGAGAATTCCAGAACAACAAATGGAGAATAAAACTCCCCTCTTCAACACAGAGAAAATATTAAAATTTCTCGACAGGAGACAGAGTTTCAACTCTGAAAACAAACTTCTATTTCTTCAAAAAACTGTTACAAATTCTTCCTCTAATAGAGGGATTGAAAATAGTGACTGCTGCTACAACACAGTGCACACCCAAGACTTCACTATCTCTAAAAAAACATTGTATCTCAAAAGACAACGCTGCTGTGTTTTTCATTTCCCGCACTGCTGTGCAAAACAAAACAAAACATTTTCAGTACACAGGCTCTCGGGCATTTTTTATTTTATATGCCACGTATATCCAAAAAAAAACATTACAAAACATATTAAAAATAAAAACTAAAGTCTGTTTTAAAATACTGTCGGGCCCACTTAACAATTGTGCTTTGAACGTGCGATTTAAATCTATTTAAAACATTCATCGGGTCTGGGACTTAACCACAAAACAAACAACAACAAAAATTCCGATTGCGATTCTAAAATTAATGCGATGACCAAATATAAAATATGGTTCATAAGCCAATCAGGTCCGGACTTCAAACACTGTGTAATTGGGCCTCGTACTAAAGAGGTTCTGATTGTGATTGGGATAGGGATGCGATTTCCCTTTTAATTCGGCTGCATAAATTGGATCGGGTCTGCCATATGATTTTTGGAATCGGGCCATAGCACAAAGTGCTCCCGATTGCGATTCAACTTGCGATCGTATAATATAATGCCGCGTGGTCTGTGGGACCACCCACGGACCTTGGCACAAAGCGGAGGGCGATTATAATAGTTTCTGTGTATTATATGAAAACGTTCCGCTTGCGGAACTCTACCATATAAACAAGACACTTAAGTATTGAAACATATCAACTGCGATATGTGATTGCGACTGTGATCACATCGCATCGCAAATATTCACATCAACAAGACAGTGCAAGTTAAAACTTGCGATTCCGATTGACGCTTAAGTGGTGGGGACCGCTTGTCATGCCTTTTCAAAAATTAAAGAACATCGTTGTTTAAACACATTTTCTTCATTTCTGGTTGTTGAGGGCTTTAAAGACTGAAAGGACTAATTTTAAATAAACTCTGTTCTTCTGTAGTTTAGAACCACGAAAGTCTTCGTCCCTCTACAAAAATGGCTACGCCCATAACAAAATTAATTCTCCTCTGCAATAGTGGCTGCGGCCCATCAACATTGATTTCATCCTTACGGTCATTCCCATTCTTCTTTAATACGTAGTGCTGTGCACTCAAACTCTGCTACTGCCTATGTACTCTTTTCTTCCTGCTCAAAGGCTAGCAGGTGACTTTAATATTTTCAACAAATCCGTTTGCGGGATTTTCCAAAAACTCATGTTATAGACTACTCCTGTAGTTTATGATGAAAAACACAGATATATATATATTTATATATATATATATATATATATATATCAAAATGTATATATGTGTTTTTAAATGAGACATTCACAACCATTATGTTCAGTTGCAGCCATTCCTTGAGTCTTTTTTGCAACAAGCTCAATGGATGGTGACTGCACATGTGCCTACGTTTAATGAGTACATAAAGCATGCCCATGGTACCACGGGGATGTGTATTATAAATTTTTTTTTGGTTCTCTTGATGGGTGAACTTCTCCCGAACAACATTCTGGAGAAAATAGATTATCCTTCTAAGATCCAGAAGCTCATTGAATTCACTGCTAGACTTATTGACGACTTAAGATATTTTGAGTCATTTGGCATCTAAATCTACATTTATTTTAGAATCTTTTAAACAAGATCGGATGCAAAACACTCACTCACACTTTCTTTCACTGTTGCAATGAAGGATGGGAGGGAATACGGGAAGATGGTTTCAAGTATATGTTGTTATATTAAAGGAAATCCTGATTCTACCGAGGAAAATGCTTGTAATCAATTCGAGGGCATCCTTCGTCTCACCCTTGAGAAATTGAATTTGGAGTTTCACAAGGAGGACAATGTACCATTATGTTGCAATAAGTTCACTTTCAATATGATACAAGGCGTTCAATTTATTTACAGATACGGAGACGGCCTATCTGTATCGAACAAGGAAGTAAAGGACCAGATATTCAAACTTTTCATCGACCAAGTGCCTATCGAGGCCGAGTAATGACGACCCTGTTGGTAGATGAAATTATTTTTTCAATGTCTTATGCTTCTTAAATTTGTGTGTGAATAGATTAAATAGTTTTCTTAGGATGATGAGAATAACAAGGTTTGTGCAAGTGTTTATTTCCCTAGATTCTCATAGTTCTGTCATGTGTACTATGGAAATTTTTTCCAGTTAAATCATATGAAAAATTATAAGTGAAATGGAAACAAATTTAAAATAAGTTCAATGTGCTGAAAAAATATTAAGAAATGGAAATTTACATATACAATGGTCAAGACGCACAAGTATTATTCCAAAGACATATTGATGTCTTGCAGAACCACTATGAAATTTAATATATATAATGGTCAAGAGATAAAAAACTGAATTGAATAGAAATTGCAGCTCTCAGGTGAGTGGTACACCTGGAGACTACACACAAATGGAGAGTACAGTCTACCTTCATTAATCAAATGATACAACTCTAAGTGCATCACAAATGAGTAGGAAGTTGTAAACAAACTCCTATATCCTAGGAACTAATCCTAACCTACGTTACAATATTGTAACCATTTCTCCATTAATATACAATAATATTAATTATTTCCAACTCTCCCCTTAATGGAAAAAGGATTTTCTTGAATTCCTAACATCCCTCTAAACAATTCAAACTTTATTCTTCCTAGACGCTTAGTAAAAATGTCAGCCAAATTGTCATAAGATTTACAGTATTCAAAAAATATTTCTTTTGACTAAAGTTTTTCTCGAACAAAATGGAACTGAGTATCGATGTGTTTGGTGTTTTGTGAAATACTAGATTGTATGCTAGCTTGATGGTACTCTGGTTGTCGCTTTTAATGGTAGTTTCTTCTTTCTTCTCTTCTCCGGGATCATGGAGAAGCCTTCTCAACTATATAGCTTCACATGTAGCTGCACACAATTCTTGGTACTTAGCTTCAGTTGAAGATAAAGATATATTAATATGATTTTTGTTGGTCGATGCTATGACCCTAGATCCAATGCTGAATGCATAACCTATGATAGATTTTCGATCGTCGAAGTTGCCTTCCCAATCTGAGTCTGAAAAACCCGCTAGAGCAACATTTGATGTGTCAGTGTATAAAATATCATAATCACTAGTACCATGAAGATATCTCAACACACTTTTTTCTGCCACCCAATGACTTTAGAGAGGTTTAGACATGAACTAGCTTAGCACACTAACAGAATATGCCAGGTATGGTCTAGTTGTAGTAAGATATATTAGACTAAAAACTAGTTGTCTATACATAGTGGCATCAACCTCCTTAGTGCCATCGTTACTGCACAACTTTAGATTCTACTTCAATGGTGTTGATGCTAAATTACACTGCTCGATCCTGAACTTTTCGAGTAGACTTCTGGCATACTTCCCTTGAGTAAGAAAATTTTGTCTAGAGTCTCTCCATATTTCCAAACCCAAACAATAATGTAGGCTTCCGAGATCTTTCATTTCAAAAAATTGCGACATCTGCATTTTGATTTCTTTGATACAATCATTTGCATTACCTATTATAATAATATCATCCACATACAAAGAAATAAAAATAATTTTCCTCTTTTCATTATACTTGGTATACATATTTGGATCATTCATGCTCCTATGAAAAGCATGTTCAAAGAAGAATGAATCGATCTTCTCACACTGCGACCAAGGTGCTTGTTTTAAACCATATAATTCATTTTTAAACCTACAAACTAGATGTTCCTTCCCTTCTTTAAGAAACCCTCTAGGCTGTACTAAATCAATCTCTTCTTTTAAATCACCATTTAGAAATGTAGACTTAACGTCTAACTGGTGTAGCTTCCACTGATATTTTGTAGCTAAAGAAATTAACATTTTAATAGTATTAAGTTTGGCTACAGGAGCAAAGGTTTCATCAAAGTCTATTCCCTCTTGCTGTGAGTAACCCTTTTCTACTAGTATAGATTTAAAATTTTATATACTCCCATCTACATTAACTTTAGATTTGTATAACAACTTACAACCTCTGGGTGTTTTTCCTTCAGGCAGTTCAACTAGATCCCAAGTGTGGTTTTTAGTGATTTATTCAATTTCTTCATACATTGCAGCCCTCCATTCATCAGATTGACTTGCTTCTATATAGTTTGTGGGTTCTACAGTATTTAAAATACATGTCATTAAAGCATAGTCTTTAAATCTAGCTGGTAATTGAGTCTCCCTACCTGATCTTGTTGGTAGAGGACTCACCTCAAATATGTCAGCTTCAGACTTGTATGGCCTTCCCTTATTGAATACATCACTTGTTTCTGCTTCTTTCTGCTCCTGTTGCTGATTATCCCCACTCTTTTCTTCCATCAATAATGGAATGTGCGATTCATTATTACTGTCTTCCTTTCCTTCCTCAGCCTGTTCATGAAATACGACATGTCTACTTGCAAATATTTTATGAGTCACGCGATTAAATAACTTCTATGCTTTAAACTCAATTCCATATCCTACAAAGATACATTTCATGGTTTTAGGATCTAACTTCTTTCTATCCTCCTTGGGTATATGGGCAAAGGCTTTTGACCCAAATACTCTTAAATGACTCACTGCTAGTTTGAATCCATATAATGCTTCAAAAGGATTTTTGAAGCTGAAACATTTAGTATGACTCCTATTTTTTTATTAAACAACAGTTTTGATGAGTTCAACCCAAAAACCATTTGATAGACCCTTACCTTGAAGCATACTTCTTGCGTACTCCACAAGAGTTCTGTTCTTTTGTTCTGCCACTCCATTTTTCTATGGAGTATGAGGCACCGTAAACTGTTGAACAATCCCATGATATCTACAAAAATTCATGAACTCACCCAACCTGTATTCTCCCCCTTGATCATCAGTAAAAATAAGAAAATAATATGCACCACCTAGCGACCTAGTTTTCATAGGTCCGCATATGTCTGTATGCACCAGCTCTAGAATATCTCTTTCCTTTCTATTAATATGCAGAGGAAATTCTTCTCTATGCATTTTCCCTAATGCACATCCATCACAATCTAACTAAACACTATGAAAAATAGGGAGTCCATCGACGATACCTTTTCTTTGAAGTAGCAAGAGGTCTTGTAAATTAAGGTGACTGCATCTCTTGTTACAGAGATTCTAGGCTTTCAATCCTGTTGAAACCAGGGCTTGTTGTGGCATGCTTTTAACATTAAATCTGTACAGGCTCCCCACACATACTCCTAACGCAACTGGTTCCATCCTGCTGTCCTTTATGACACAACATGTCTTGAATAATTCTACTAGCAGATCTTGATCTGTTATCATAGAAACAAAGATCAATTTATTCTTAATCCCAGACACCTACATCACATTCTTAATTTGTCTGATGTCACCACTAGGCAACCTTACCGGAATATCACCGTAACCTTTGATCTCATATCCTCTGCCATCTCCTAAATAAATTTTAGACCCACATGAAGTTTCTTCAAAATATTCAAACCAGTTTCTCTTACCTGTCATATGTGAGGATGCACCTGAATCAACATACCATATGTCGTCCTCATCTTCCTTTGAAGCTGAAAGAGCACAACTAGCTACAAACAATAGAATATCATGACTGTGGTCTTCATCAAAAAAATGTCATGTGTGCCTATTCTGCTTATTTTGAGCTTCATCTGTCTGCCTCTTAAAACAGAACTTAGATTGATGGCCAATTATCCCACAAAAAACATTTAATGCCATAAAAATTATTTGCAGACATACCTCTAAATGGTGTCTTTTGAAACATGCTACCTCCTCTTTGTTGTTTTTTTTTCTGCTGTGGTTGCTATGGCTGTTTCCCTTTAAATTGTCTCCTCTTCGCCATCATATCAATATCAACATTCTGGGGCCTTAAATTTTTCCGTCACTCTTCTTCTTGTAGCAAAATTTCTGTCAATTTTTAAAATGTAGGGGCTTTATCCCTTACTGCCAAACCTTTGATGAACATTTTATATTCATCCTTCATTCCATTCAATGTGATAGTGAATATATTGGAATCGGACACGTTCTCTTCAATGTCGCCCAATTTTTCTTTCAGGTCTTTGACCCTTGCAACAAACCCAGTAGTGGATTCATTCTCCTCCATCCTCATCGAAAAAAAATTTCCTTTGAGTGACAAGATGCGATTTATATTTTGTGTCTGGTATAAGTTCTTTACCGTCATCCAGATCTCAATAGAAAATTTTTCATCTTTAATGTGTGGGATAATATTATCCTTAACAGACATATTCAATATAACTTTTGCTTTATTCTCCCTTTTATCCCAGTCTTGTATAAGTGCAGTTGTTCGTGTTATAATATTTGGTTTTTTCTCATCGCCTGTGACAGTCGACCACACATTTTCTCCCTCAAGCAATGTCTGTAGCTTGAATTTCCAATTGGTGAAATTGGACCCATCGAGTTTGATGGACTCGTTGAGATAAGTTTCTATGGTATTATTCATACTGAATTGATCAGATTCCATACCCTCTGATGATTCTAACCAATTGAATAATTACAATCTACACTAAAAAGAACTCAATACATACTAAATTATAGATTTGCTCCCGATCTATCATGATCTTGTGACTGCAACTCAAATCCACCACCAATATGAAGGTTACTATATCTGCGAATCAGATCCACCACAAATGGGAAAATCCCATGTGTAGAATTGACAACAATATTCATGACTCAAATCCACCACAGACAGGAGAATCCCATGTGCAGAACTGCCAAAAGAGAGATTGGTACCTTTCTAAGCCAAATATCCGCACCAGAACAAAATCCATGCAAGTCCTGAAATTGGCGTGGGTATGTCTCTAACAGTTACGTTGATTGTGCATATCGGCATGAATATCAAACTTGAAAACGCGTCGACCCTCTTGTGCTCATAAAAATAAAAATCTGAGACCTGTGAGTGAGGTTTTTACTCTGTGCCACCTACTCCTATGAGATTTGAAGCTCCTATGTGTACCATAACCACAAAGGCTATATAGCCATGAAGAATTTGTAGTCGCGAGGGTTCTGAAGAAAACAAAATCAAGCTCACCCGGTCTGAGTACTTATACCAAGATAAAAAACTAAATTGAATAGAAATTGAAGCTCTCAGGTGGGTACTGAACCTGGAGACTGCACACAAATGGAGAGTACACTCTACCTTCATTAATCAAATGATACAACTATAAGTAGATCACAAATGAGTAGGAAGTTTTAAACAAAATCCTATATTTAGGAACTAATCCTAGCTTAAGGAGCTACGTTAAAACAATGTAACCATTTCTCCATTAATATACAATAATATTAATTATTTCCAACTTCAAGACAGTCAACTATTATTCCATAGAGACATTGATGTCTTCCAGAACCACTACTATGTGTATCTATGAGGTAAAAGAAATTTTTTCATCTTCCTTTTAGTATTTATATAATTTATTAAAGTCATAAAAGTATTAAGAAATATTGTTTCATCTTCTTCTTTAATATTATATAATTTCTAGTTGAATACTAATTGTATAATTTTTAGTTTTATATGACTTGATGTATCATATTTTTCTATAACATATAGTTAAAGAATGTGAATGAATGATATAATTTAGTCATTTAGATTTTTAATTTTTCAAAATTATTAGTTTAATTAATTTGTTTTATTGTCTTGTAATGGAAATTTGGAAAGATTTCAATAAAATCGTATAAGGATTTTTGAAAATCCAAGTTATAGCTATCAAAATTCAAGATTTTCAGTGTCTTAGAAGTTTCTAATGGTACTGAATCTATTTCCACCATTAAAAACATGATTCAAACACTAACACTAATACTACAAGATTTTTTGAATTTATTTTACCCATTTTAACTATCCACACAATTCTCGTGCCTCAGTAAAATTATCCTCTTTCAAAATGATAACTAAAATAAATTATAAAAAATAAATATATTTCTATAATATATTAAACAATATAACTTTTATCATGTCAATTATTTTACATTTTCTTACTTAAGAAAACAACATCACTTTGAAATATATTAATTAAATCAATCTTATATTTCAAACCATCTACTTCTATATATGAAGAATGTAACTAGATTCAATATGAAGATGCAAGGCTATGAATATAATATATTAATTGCAAAGCAATGTGGATACTTTTCTTGAGCTAATAGCATTAAACCTAAACTAGTTATGTTCTAGTGTGAATTGATATTTTTTTTAATTGAAGTTAAAATATCTTTGGCCTTGTACGCAAATCATAATATCAAATGATAACATATTTGAATTTTTCAAAATTATTCACATTATTGTGTACATTTTTGCACTAGATTACTTCTTTAGCTTTATATCTACAATGACGTATACTAATAAAAAATATTGATATGTTATATATAATTGTAGAACGTGTAATAACTTTTGATATTTCAATAATGTTATTTTATACTAGAAGTGATAACAAGATAGTCTTTAATTATGACAAACACAAATTCATATTAGTTATGGATTTATTGAATACAATTTAATTACATTTTTATCAAGGTTGTAAAAGGATTAAATTTGTAGAGGTGCACAAATTTTTAACAAAGAAAACTAGAGTAAGAAAAACTTGAAGGTTTTATGTTTGTTATTTGATAAAACCATTTTCAATTTTTTCTCTATTAGGCATGGAGAAGAGAGATAAGAAATAACTCCCTATCTCTTCATTGAGAAATAATACCACCATTCTAGGTATGTCATCTTATACACTATCCTACTTTTTCAATTATTAACAGAAGTTGAGTTTTCACCATAATTCTACTATATTATTTATATGTGTATTTCATTTATTTCCCTACATTTTATTTCATTCATTGTATTAATGGAATGGTATGAGAAATATACTCATTGTTGTTTGTATGGGCATGTTCGTGAAAAGGTGAGGGTAAAAAGGGTTGGGTCTTTCACTAGTTTACTTGGGAATCATTGATCTCTCCAACTCAAGTGGCCTTGATGAAATAAGAAAAGAGAGATGCGAAAGAAACCCAATTGATTTGTTTCTCATGATAAACTTATGGGATAATGGATATTTTTCTCAATATCCTTTAATCGCTTCCAACAACGCCCAAAACACCATCAATGAGCTACAATTTCAAAGGTGGGAAACTCATGTTAGCATTCATATTGCCTTATTTGAAGGCTAAATAGATCTATGGTTTATAAAAAAGAGTTAATTCTATCAAGGAAAATGGTTAATTTCATTAGATGGATGTGACCTCCACTATACATTGAGCACTTTTGGTAAATTTTTTCTGAGGCTAAAGTAATGGAATAATGGATAATTTTCCTAAAATCCTTTAATCGCCTACAACAAAAACCTAAACACCATCAATGAGCTACAATTTCAAAGGTGGGAAACCCATGTTACCATTAAAATTACCTTATTTTAAACGTAAATAGACTTGTATTCATAAGATCCTTTAATCACTTCCACAACAACCGAAACACCATCAATGAACCCATGTTAGCATTGATATTACCTTAAAGCTAAATAGATTTTTATTCCTAAGATCCTTTAATCACTTCCACAACAACCGAAACATCATTAATGAGCTACAATTTCAAAGATGGAACGTCCATGTTAGCATTAATATTTCCTTATGTGAAGGCTTAATAGACATGTATGGTTTAGAAAAATAGTTAAGTCTATTAGGAAAATGGTTAATTCTATTAGATGGATGTCGCTCCCATTATAATTTAAGCACTTTTTGTACGTTTACAGTTATATTTAATGGTATCCTATGTAGTGAGAAGGATAGTGACTAAGCTAAGGGATTATTTAATTCGTAGAATTTTTCGTTGTATGGAAGTGCTGGGTTAGAGCGTCAATTTAATATTCCATGACAAATGAGTGTGTTTCAGGAGAGGTACCAGGGATATACTTCCAAGAGGTATATGTAGCAGTGGAAAGTGCATTAGCACTCAGTTAGTATGGAATTTAATTATATTGTATCAAACACTACCATGATTCAGTGAAATATTTCATGAGTGGCCAATCATAAGGTCCCCTATAACTAAATATTAGACAAATTAGTTGTCCTCCCATCCCATGAGGCCGTGATGTGAAAAGTGGGAATTGATTAATAATAAATTTTGTGTCAAGGAAAGAGTTCAACAGACGAGTCCACCCACGAAAGTTTAGGTGGTTAATTACATCCAGTAAGATTTGTGTCAATTTTATCGTGCCATTTGAAAGCCCAACCCATTTTTATTATTGTTATTAATTTTCACTACTCAAATATTTAAAGAAAAGAAACATATGTAAATCAAATCAAATAACTTATTTATGTCATTCACATATCACAATAATACAAAACATTACAATATAATACAATAGGAATACGAAAATTTAATATTTTATTTATATAAATTTTCAAATTTCAAATTTCAAATTTTTATTTTTATTATTAGTTATACACATTTAAATTTTATTTGTATATATTTTCAAATGTATGCTTTCATTAAATATGTTAAATTTTAGTAAATTTTTAAATGTAATTTTAAAACGGTAGTTAATATATAAAATTAGATATATTAAATATCAAATTTTAAAACCTAAAATTGGAAATTAAATAAATGTAAATGTAAAGTTATGGAACAAAAAAATTTTGAAATATAATTTAACTAGTTTGATTGGATATGATTTAACTAGTTTCATTCGTCTGAACACTGTGTTTGTGTAAATTTTCAATTCTAAATATTAAAGATCAATAAATGTATCAAATGTTAATTTAACGTAATTGTAAGGAGTTCTCAAACATTGAAAATTTTAAATGTAATTTATCGTAGACATATAAATGTTGGTGTGATACTAATCAAATTTTAGAATATTAAAATGTTAATGTTAAATTGGGTTTCGGAAAGAGCTGCATACCTCTGGGTTCCCGAACTATAATTTTTCATTAAGGAACTTTATTAATTGATTTCGTCCCTTGAGTGAAGTGATACGTTTAAAATCTTTTCCTCCTATCCTAGGATGTATGTCCTGAAACTTGTCGAAAAAGTAATTCCATGTTGTCCATAAGGAAGGGGGCCACCTAAACAAGAAGTGGAGGAGTGACGGGCTTTCGCTCCTCGCTGTGCTTTTGGTCTAGCAACACATATTAGCAATCAAGCTCAATAAGTAAAATGGAAAAAAGGAGGTTTAAGAGGCTTAAATGAAACATCTAAAAATAAGATCGATTCAATATAAACTTTCTCTAGGAGTTCACTTGGAAGTCCCATGAATATGTACATAGATGTATGTTCAAATCTTGCATTTCTAATTCGTGGTTCTATGTTTCCTCTCAAAATTATAGTTATAGTAAATTTGAAGATATTACTTGATTTGTTTTGTAAGTTATTCATTTTTTATGGAATTGATATGTAACATTTTAAATATTAATCACAAAAATCTTATATACAAAAATAAAATAAAGAGAAAAGCAATGTAACATTTAAAAAATTAATTATAATAAAAATAATTATATATAAAGAGTTTTATAGATATATGTTTTCTAGTTTCAAATATAATTGCAACATTTATTAATATTTTAATGTATAAAATATGAATTATAAATAAAATATTTCAATGTTACACACACATATATAGTTCGAAAAGTTTAATATGGATCATACATATAAAAAGGGAGAATTCTTAATTATAAATCTTTCAGGAAATCACATCAGAAATTTTGGAACTAACGCGTTTCGAACTATCAACTGCAGTTCATCATCAGAATAATGAAGATTGGCTGATCTGACACACACATTTATGTCAGGAAGAGAGAAGCAACGGTCAAAACCCAAAGAGTTATGAGAAAAATTTTGTAGGAATTAAGACGATGCTTAATCGTAGCAAAAGAGGAAATGACACTTGCATCTCTACAACGCTTCAAAAATGAAAGATCAGCCAATCTCTTTGAAACCTTGAGTCGTGTACGTTCGAATAATCGAAGCTTATCATCAATAACCCTTCCGTGTAGGGATAGATGTTAAGAGTGCAATATTTTGTGATCCATAACATTTTAATTATAAATCTTCCAGGAAATCACATAAGAAATTTTGGAACCGACGCGTTTCGAACTGTCAACTGTATTCATCATAAGGATAATGAAGATTGGCTAGTTTGAAACACACATTTATAGTAGGAAGAGAGAAGCAACGGTCAAAACCCAAAGAGTTACGAGAAAATTTTTGTAGGAATTAAGACGATGCTTAATCCTAGCAAAAGAGGGAATGACACTTGCATCTCTGCAACACTTCAAAAATGAAAGATCAGCCAATCTCTTAGAAATCTTGAGTCACGTATGTTTGAATAATCAAACCTTATCATCAATAACCCTTCCATGTAGGGATAGAAGTTGAGAGTGAAAGCTTATGTGATCCATAACATTTTAATTATAATCTTTCGGGAAATCACATCAGAAATTTTGGAACCGACGCGTTTCGAACTATCAACTGTAGTTCATCATCAGGATAATAAAGATTGGCTGATCTAACACACACATTTATATCAGGAAGAGAGAAGCAACGGTCAAAATCCAAAGATTTATGAGAAAATTTTTGTAGGAATTAAGACAATGCTTAATCCTAGCAAAAGAGGGAATGACACTTACATCTCTGCAACACTTCAAAAATGAAAGATCAGCTAATCTCTTAGAGAATACTTATTTTATTAATAAGTATATATTAATATAGTTAGAAAAGTTTAATATGATCATACATATAAAATGGGAGAATTATTATTTTATTAAAAAGTATTTTGAGAGAGATTTCTAATTCATTCATTTTCTTGTTATGGAATTGACTTGGAACATTTTAAATATTACTAACGTGTGTGTGTGTATATATATAACATTTTAAAGATAATTATTTATTTTAAAAATAATTTTATTTAAAAAGAGGCCTATGTTATATGTTTTTATGCTTTGAAAAATGAATAAATAATGTATTAATATTTTAATTTGTATAATATTAATTATAAAGAAATTATATTAATGTCACATTGTAATATTCCCGAACTCTTTTTTTTTTCAAATTATTTACACTTAAAAATAGAAAATCATAACAAGTTCCCTAACAAGTTCACTAATCTGCATAGATGAGATTACAACTTTCATTCATTGATACCCATATCAGAAGGTAGCTCACTAATGAATTAAATTTTTTTATTTTAGTTATTGTTGCATAATAAAATGTCTCAATTGTTCACCCTTCTTAATATACAATATGCTCTGGATCAACATGGAATTCTTGATCGAAAGGGCTTCCTCTCTTCTGTCTTGCAACCAGATTTAGTTTTCCTCGCATTGCTGAGGGTAGGGCTCTGTAACTATGATGCCTGGTTCCCTTTTCTTCTAGACTGATTAACGCAAGGTAATTAACAATATTTTTCCTTCCTAATGTAATATTATTATTGTTGGTTTTGGAAGCATCCACATAATTCTGCATCATGATGGTAGGGAATGTGATGTCACAGAGCTAGATATTGGAGGCTTACTACCGCGATATGGGTACATTTAGGGCGTTTCTCCATTCTACCATTAATTCAAAGGTAAGCCAACCCTCTTTCCCTTCTAGCATGAGGAAAATAGAGTTTTCCACTTCTTTAACTCTATTTTAATAGAATTTCTACAAATATGAAATGATGACCATACACTTAGGATCCCAGGTACTATACACTAACGTTTCATCCTTTTTGACATGAGTCTCACTGCCAGTACATTTTTACTTGCCACTTCTCATTCCAAATTATGTGAATGTATATATATTCTTAGATGTGGTACTATAATTTATTTTTATTTTAACAGGATCAACTTTGTCCTCAAATTTCTCATTCCCAACCATGGAATTATTTCTTCTTATCCAGCTTCTGGAGTCAGTATTATGGTGGAACAAGTTTGGATTATCGAAAAAAAATATGTTTATTTCAAAATTATGTGAACATGGTACTTCTATACTAGGTAATCAACTCTCATGGTTCCAGGGTTATGTATTCCTCTTCTATGTTTGCTCCTTTGGATGGTTATTCTTGAGTGAATGTCCCCACTCTTTACTCCTCAATTTGTGGTTGCTCTGCAGCTTCTTGATGATCCTCCTTTGCAGGTAAAAGCTCATCTTCTCATGGGATATAAATCTCCATCTCAAGATAACACCACATCACTTTTTCTTCATCGGACTTTATATCCCTTCAGACAACTGTCATTTTGAGGGATGGAAAGTACAGATGGTAGTTGTGAGGAGTTTATATGTAACCCACAAATGCCCCCAATTTTGCGATAGACTCGATATTATTCCCCACTTCTTTAGAGACAAGGAAGTAAACAGAGGCTCCAATAATCCTGAAGACACATCTGAATTCTTCCTTGAGAAAGCCTCATGTATTCTAATCATGCCAAGAATCCAATGAGAACTCAGGTTCTGCAAATAGATTTTTTTCTTGCATGCCTCATCCCACAAATGTAGAGGTAGGACTTGGTCATGCAATATCACCCTCAATGCTCCCATAATGCTATAGTTCTTTCTCTCACCCACCCCATTCTGTCGTGGGTTGTGGGGTGTTGTCAACTCTCATTGAATGCCTTCTTTCACACATAAATTTTTAAATTCATTTGGCACGTACTCACCTCCATTATCACCAATGAGAGTCTTCACCTTATTGCTATTTTCTTTCTCTACTAGTGCCTTGAATTCTATGAACTTGGAGAAGGTCTCATCTTTCTTCCCCATGAATAATATCCAACACTTCCATGAGAATTCATCAATAAAAATAACCAAATATTTGTTTCTGGTAGAATATGCTATCGAGAAAGGTCCACAAACATCGGAGCAGATACTTTCTAGGATTTCATGCACTTTGTTTTCCCTATCATAGAATGTGCATTTTATGTACTTCCATAGTGTAAATCCTTTGCATACATTCTACTACTTAAGTTCTCCTTTAGGGAGGCGAGTGGTCATTTGTTGTATAATATTTTAGGTTCCATGATGCAAATGGCCAAGTATTCTGTGCTTAATGTAACACAATCTTCCACATCTAGCTTATATGTAGGTTCTTGACATGAATCTCGATCTACTTCACCTATCCCATGGATATGTGTCTCTTTCCTTTCCTAAATATCACCTCATAAACATTATCTTCCAAAAATGCAACAAATATGATATTTTTCTTAAGGCCTAGAACAAACATGACATCCTTGAGCCTCAAAGGGGATCCTGACTCCCTATAAAAGGTGATTTTACCAATACTAGTCACATTTTATCATTCATCGTCCCTATATTGATGTGCATCTATAAATATTTCTCCTCTATGTCACTGGAAAAATATTTACACCTTTTCATGTGGAACGATGCACCTGAGTCCAAGTACCATGTTGTCCATGACAGCCCCTCATTTAAATTTTTGGCTTTCCATCCCTCCTGAACCTTTCAAATTTTCCATTGTGGCAAAAGAAGTTCGTTTTTGCTTATAGTTGCCTCCCCGCTCCCTAAAATGATCAGAAAGCGCCGCAAATTACATATTCAAGGTCACAAAATGTCCGACCCCTTTCAGTCATGGCCCCTTATATTTTACCGTCCAATGTGACCAAGGCTTAGGAACAAGGGTTAAGTCCGAAAGTGCTTAATAATATATGTCTATCGTGCGCATCCTGGACCGTTGGATTAAAATAAAAATCGACGGATCGGAATCTTAATTGCTATGGTGGTCCCTACGCCCGCTCACATTTCCAAAACCGTCCGGTTTATTCCGCACCACTTTTGCTGGGCAAGCGGTATTCCCCGTTTGGCCAGTGATTCCATACGCTGATCACCGCATGTCCTAGGCTACTGTTCCAAAACCACTCCATTTTGCGAGTTATCCTTCGGTCGTGGAAGTGCAGCAAAATCGATGAGAGCCGTCCGATCTTGGGCATTTGATCCAACGGCTCGTGATCTCCAGAGTTGTGCGGCCTTTAGCTCCCATCCACCACACCCCTGGCCCACGTCCTCATGGCTTCTGGACACGTTTTCACCGTTGATTTTCCCCAAAGATCGAACGGTCTCTATTTAAACCTCGCCACGCCATCGACCCTAAGGCTCCACATCACCCGTCCACGTGCTCCCGTCGTAGATGCGTCAGTCTCTCATCTACATCCCTGTCAAAAGGTCAAAGTCCATTGCCTTTGTTAACTTTCGCGTATCCTTCCAACCTTGACCCGGAGTATTTCTCCGCCATCGATATGCATTTTCCACCACCCTCCATCGTCTCACCACTCCACCCAATCTGCACCACCATCTCCATAGTCATCACTACATTCGCCCGCCCCCCCCGTTTCTGGTTTTCTTTAACAAGTTTGTGGTTTTGCAGGTTTTCCTTGGCGGAGAATTATCATGATTCATCGCCTCCATTACATAAGCCGAGAATTCATGACAGGACTGCGTTTCAGGACCAAAATTTATGAAAGAGATCCGGGAGCCGCTATGATATGACCACTATTAAAGAAATAAAGGATTTAAATCTATCAAACCCTCCGAGGTCATTCAAATGCACAGGTTGAGAAGATGAAGAATTAATGGCGCAGGTAGAGAATATCAGTGAATATCAAGGGATTAAAGAAATGTATTTAAGGATTTTGGGGATTTGACATACCCTTGTGGAGACAAAGTACTAGATCAAGGACCTTTCAGATCACTAGAAAGATCTTTTCACAGAAAATCATGCCCTCAAGGTTTACTTCAGCCAAATTCTCTTCAGGAAAGTATAGAATGTCACTTATTTTATTCTTCATGTCTTATCCCAGGAGAAATTTGCACCTACAACATTTACTTCACGGAGTCAGCCTCAAAGTACCTATAGCTCAGCATATTAATCAAGCAGGGTGGGCGCGAAATGTTTCCGCCATCTTTTTTTCAATGTAACAATTAATTGTTTTCACCTACCTCTTTATTAATTTCTCTTCTCCTTCTTCTATAAAAAGGAGAGAGAAAGACATTGTAAAGGTTCCAGACTTGTATCAGAAAATTGTGTAGTGAAAGGCACTTTTGTATACATTTTGTAAAGCTTCTGTATGAAGGTTCAGAGCCCGTAGGGTCTCAGTGAGGAGGAGTTCTATCTGTAATGAGGATTCTGGTCTTTGGTATTTCACAGTATGTAACCTTCTCTTATGTGATTAATACAACATTTCATTTCATCCACTGTCTTGTATCATGTTTTGGAATGCGAGTGGCTCCCTGGTTTGGTAATGATTCATCCTAGCTGATGCTCATACTCAAATTAGTCAAGCGCTTTAAATAGGCTTATGCATGATATACTGTTTCATGTTCATTTCATTCACCTTTCTACTATATTAGTTGCTTTGGGAGGGTGCTTTTAAAACGCCATTTTCATGTATGGATTCTTATAATGATAAGCCCATATGTCGTTCTGTTGTGTATCTGGGTATCAGACCAAAGTTAACTAATATCCTCTTATGTTCTTTCCCTGCATACACCCTCTGATATTTAATTTCTGTGGCATATTATTTGAATCGGCCCTCTTTACAATAAATTGTCTCTTAACTGTCTGATGCTTTTGTGTTGGAGCTTTGCATTTTGTCTCTGCAATATTACTTCCCTTGTGGCAGTTTCTGTAAGTTCTGGTCCCATTTAAATCAATTTCCTTGTTCAACAAGAGATAGCAGTGGAGCATTTGGATTGACACCCCAGTTTTATTTTATGCCCCCTTTCTATGCTAAGATTTCCTAGGCACTGGTATATGGAAACTCTAGACTGTCTCTAGGAGAGACAACAATTGTCGACAACATCTTTCTGGTGCCGTTGCAGGGGATGAATTTAAGAAAATCAGTTTCCCTGGGCCTCGACAATATTTATTCACTCTCTAATCAGGTGAGCACAGAGATTTGAAGAGTTGCATATATCTCACCTTAGCGACTCCACTGTTATTCATTTGATAAATCTATCGGTAGTCCTGGCTCCTCGAAAGCCACATTTAAGGTTAGATACGTCTAAATCAGATATACCCTCTATGTTTGACCCAGAGAAGATTATACACAGAAGAAGTTGGAAAGAAAAGAAATCAGCCCGTGATGAAATCCCTGAGTTTTCTACAGAAGATTACCTATCCTCTTCTTCTCAAGAAATTCCAGTAGAAAATCTTGACTCCACTGTGGAAAATCTTAAATATTACTCAGATATCCCATCCAGGGGAAGTGCTAGAACCAAAGAGAACTTTTGTCCTACCCTTGAGGTTGAAGAAGTTAAAGAAGTTACAGAGGTAGCCCCTGTTAATCGGGAATTGTTTCCATCTACACCTCAGCCTGCTGTACAGTATATTCCTATTGTTATTCATACTCCACTTCCTCCTCCTCCTCTTCCTCCATTTGTACACCAGATTGCTGCACAACCCCCACCTCCTCCAATGGCTAATGTTCTAGCCTTCTTGTTGAAAAAATATGCTCCCCTAGCACTGCCTCAAGTGTTGAATGATATGCCACAGGATTATTTGAAGATCTTACCCAGATTCACTAGGGAAAATGAAATTGATGCTCAGAAACATCTTGAGACTTTCTGCTCTTTTGCAGAGAACTTTAATGTTGAACATTTGGATGTAGTATTAAGACTATTTGTGCAATCTCTGGATGGTGAAGCCAGAAAATGGTTCAAGACATTGGGAAACCATTCCGTGACCACTTGGGATGATATGGAAAGTAATTTTCTCAGGAAATGGGGAGAAAAGAAAGATCATGGACAGTGTCTTACTGAGTTCAATACACTCATGAAGAAACCTAATGAAGGGGTGTCAGAATTTATCAAGAGGTTTAATAAGTTATATCTAAACCTCCGTGCAGACGTGAAGCCTCATCAGAATGCTGCCAAAGTTGTTTTCATAGTAGCCTTTGACTCGGATTTTGGTTTCTCCCTCAGGGAAAGAAATCCGGCCACCCTAGATGATGCTCAGTCAGATGCTCTTGAATTGGAAGCAAATTTTGCCTCCACTGGAAAATTAAGGGGGAAAGTTGAACAATATACTAGAAGGAGAGGTAAAGAGGAAGTATCTACTTCCAACCAGGTCAAGGATTCAGATAAAATGGAGGAAATAAGCAAGATGATCAAAAATATGGTCAAGCTAGAACTGGAGGCCAAGAATACATCCCCCAAGAATTTTTATAATGCTCCAAACATAGGTTACAACCCTCAGTATAGAAAGAAACCTCTACAGATATTGCCAAGGGAAGCAAAAGAGAAGCAGGATCAGGTTCCACACCCATTGTACCTGGAAGGCCCAGTAGATGACTCCACTGAAGATGCTGCTTATGAGCTAGAGGATTCAAATCTTGTTTTTTCAAATAATGAGGAGATAGAATTTCCTTTGCAAGAAGAAGAAGAAATCAGACACACAGAAGATGCAGAAATTGATCACTATTGCAAGCAGTTTAATGATTTCATGCAAGAAAATTTCAATAGGAGATATGATCTCAGATCTTCCAGAAAGAGGACTTGGACTCAAGATGAAGAAGAGGAGCCTCCCCAAAAGGAAACATCTGCTCAAAACGAGTCAACAAAGCAAAGAGTCACAGATAAAGGTAAGAGTCCTATTAACAAATCTTTACAGTCTAATGATCAAATCCCTTCTTCTTCAAAAGTAGTCACTCCTCCTGATATCGAGTCTGTATCAAAAGAGGTTAAACCTTCAGCTGAAAATAAAGAGTCAAAAGAAGTTGTAATAGAAAAGTCCCCTCCTGCTTTCAATTTACAAAAAGAACTTGAGAAAGTCAAAATCCCAGTCCCTTTGACTGAACTATTGAAACAACCTACATATCAATCTCAAGTTACTTCTTTGTTGCTCCCTCCTGAAGCACCAATAATTCCAAACAGTATTAATCTTCAAGAAGAAAGACCCATGGTAGTTTTTGGCCCACGTGTCGAGGAGATAGACCCCTCTACTCCTCCTTTCTATGTGCCTTTAGTTATTAATGACCTATTATTACACAATTGTATGTTAGATTCTGGGGCTTCCCATAATCTTATGCCTTTGTCAGTCATGGAGCAACTAGGTTTGCAGATCACACGTCCATATAAAGACCTCTATTCATTTGATTCCAAAAGAGTTAAATGCTTGGGAATGATTAAAGATCTAGTGGTCAATCTGGCCCAAATTCTAGCAAAAAGTGTAGTAATGGACATTGTGGTGGCTGATATCCCAGCTCACTTTGGCATGTTGCTGTCAAGGTCCTGGGGAACAAAAATTGGTGGGTCACTCAAGATGGATTTAACATATGCTGCTATTCCAATTTTTGGTGGCCAGGAGAGGAGGTTATATAGAGAAACCAAGTTTGTCAGGATGGTTACAAAAACTGGCAACTCAGAGAATTCACCAGTCTATAGTAAGGAGGGAGATTTTTCATGTTTTATGCTTGAAGAAGATCAAAACTTAGCTCAGGAACCATCCTTCTGTCAAATCAAAACTGAGCAGATTTTAGAAAACCGTGAAGAAGGAGTATGGACTCTACATTTTGATGGAGCAAACTCAAGAGAAGGAAATGGGGATGGAGTAATATTAATCTCCCCTACAGGAAAATGGGTGCCACTGTCTTTTAAATTAGAATATGAGGCTACTAATAATGTGGTTGAATATGAAGCACTACTATTGGGACTACAGACAGCCAAGAGCATGGGTATACAGAGTTTAAAAGTTCTGGGAGATTCTGAGCTGGTGGTCAGACAAATCAGAAATCAGTGTCAAACCCAGAACCCATGGTTGAGGGCATACAGGAATGAAGTGTGGGACATGGCGGAGAATTTCGTCTCAGCATTTAATATCCAGTTCATGCCCCGAGAATAGAACAGAATTGCAGACTCCCTTGCTGTGGCTACTAGTACATTTCGTCCTCCTCAGAACCCTCTTTTGAGGTATGAAATTGAGGTACATTATAGACCATCTATCCCAGATAATATCAAGCACTGGCAGGTATTTGAAGATGATGAACAGATGAAGATATTCCTGGAAACAGTGGGGGAATTCTCTAATATGAATATTGACGATCGTGAAGAAGAGGAGGTTGAATATTTTTCAAAAAATAGGTGGGAAGATAAAATGGCAGGTAGTAAAGTGTTGCAATTGAAGGGAAATGTGATACCTAGAGGGCTGGTGCCTCTAGAAATATTATTTGACAAAAATTATGTTCCATTGTAGCATAGTAAAGTAGTAGAATAAAATCAAATGGAAGATCTGAATCTGGGTATCAATGTTGAGCCTAAAATTGTAAAACTATCTAAGAAGGTCCTAGAGGAATATAAAGAAAAATACCTGAAATTATTTCAATCATTCAAATATGTGTTTGCATGGTCCTATCAGGACCTTAAAACTTTTGATATTAGTATAATCCAGCACAAAATTCCTTTGAGGGAAGATGCAAAACCTTATAAGCAGAAGCTCGGACAGATAAATCCTCTGCTACTTCCCTCCATCGAAAAAGAAATCAAGAAGATGCTAAAGGCCAAAATAATTGTGCCATTAAGGTATTCAGAATGGGTTACAAACTTGGTCCCTTTCAGAAAGAAAAATGGGGAAATAAGGTTGTGTGTGGATTTCAAGAATTTAAATAGAGCATCTTTAAAGGATAATTATCCACTGCCTAAGATGGACCACATCCTGCAGAAAGTGGTGGGAGCCTCTAGAATGTCAATGATGGATGGTTTCTCTGGTTATAATCAGGTAGCTGTGTTTCCAGAGGATCAAAAGAAGACTTCTTTCACCACACCATGGGGAACATTTATGTACGCCAGGATGCCCTTTCGGTTAATCAATGCAGGAGCTACTTTTTGGAGGGCGATGGACATTGCTTTCGTTGGGGAGCAAGATAAATTTCTGGTGGTGTAACTTGATGATATCACAATGTTTTCAAAATATGACGCTGAACACATTGAGCACTTACGAAGAACTTTTGAAAAATGCAGAAGGTATGGCCTTTCTCTCAATCCACAAATGTCTTTATTTGCATTAGAGGAAGGAAAAATTTTGAGAAATATTGTAACTAAAGAAGGGGTAAGGATAGATACCAAAAGAGTAGAGGTTATAAATAGCATCCCTCTCCCCAGAAATAAGAAAGAGGTGCAAGCATTTCTTGGGTGCATAAATTTTCTGAGAAGGCTTATCCCTAACTATGCTGAGATAGTTAGGCATATAACAGATATGCTAAAGAAGAATAATGAGGTGAAATGGTCATAAGAATCACGGGAGGCCTTTGCTAGAATTAAAGATGAATTTGCTAAAGCCCCTATGCTAGCTGGACCTGATTATACTAGACCATTTATGATATTCTCATTTGCATCACCACATACAGTAGTTGGAGTTTTGTTGCAGAAAAATGAAGATGGATATGAGCAGCCTATTTCCTTTTTCAGCCAGGTGCTTCATGACGCTGAATTGAAATATAATATATTGGAGAAGCAGGCATAAGCCATAGTAAAGTCCCTTAAAGCCTTCAGAATATATGTTTTGCAGTCTCATATTACTGCATATGTCCCCACAACGGCTATTAAAGACATTCTGATTCAAGGAGAATGTGAAGGGAAAAGGGGGAGATGGATTTAAAAAATACAGGAGTATGATCTGGATATCCATCCTACGAAGTTGATAAAAGGACAGAGGCTAGCAAGGACCTTATCAGAATCTAACTATCAAGCTTTGGGCATAAACCTATCTATACTTTCAAATGAAGAATCTGAGAACGAAAAAGAACAGCAAGGATTGGAGATGGCTACTCAGAAAGTACACATGAAGTATCTCACAAGTCCATGGTACAAAGAAATAGTTGAATATCTTTTGACACTCAGCTGTCCACCTAGCTGTGATAAATCAAAATACAGGGCTTTGAGGTTGAAGTCACAAAAGTATATAGTTGCAAATGGTCAGATATATTGGAGAGACCCTTCAGGCATCCTATTGTTGTGCCTCACAGAGGATGAAGTAGAAATTATAATGATGGAATTCCATGAAGGAATCTGTGGAGGACACTATAGCTGGAGGGCCACAACTCATAAAATACTGAAGGCTAGTTTCTATTGGCCAAAACTATTTGGATATGTTTTTACCTGGGTCAGAGCATGTGATAAGTGTCAGAAATTTGCTGAGAGGCAGAAATTGGCAGCTCTGCCCCTGATTCCAGTTCATGTGAATGAGCCATTTCAACAGTGGGGAATAAATTTTATTGGAGAAATACATCCCCCATCAAGCGGACAACATAAATGGATATTGATAGCCACTGATTACTTTACAAAATGGGTGGAAGCCATACCTGCAAGGAACGCTACTGACATTGTCATCATAAAATTCATGGAAGAAAACATCATTTCCAGGTTTGGCTGCCCTGCTAGAATAGTGACTGATAATGCACAGGCCTTCAAATCTGCAAAATTTGTAAATTTCTGCCAACAATACAATATTTCCCTCAATCATTCCACATCATACTATCCACAGGGGAATGGCTTGGCAGAATCTTCTAATAAAACCCTAGTGAGGGCCTTGAAGAAGACTATCAATGAGAATCAGAATAATTGGGATTCCCAATTGAAATTTGCTCTGTGGGCTAATAGAATCACCAGTAAGAGAGCAACTGGGAAATCTCCATACGAATTGGTATATGGACGAGCAGCAGCGTTTCCCGTGTAGCTAGCTTTACCAGTGGCATGTTTCATGCAAGATAGTCAGGAGGAACCTGATGACATGATCAGAAGGATAAACCAGCTAGTGGAATTAGAAGAAACACAGAATCAAGTGAGTCAAAGACTAGCTAAATATCAGGAAAAAATGAAAAACATTTTCGATCAGCATGCAAAAGACAGGAAATTGCAGATCAGAGATCTAGTGCTTAGATGGGATGTCCGGAGGGCTGAAAAAGGAAAGCACGGCAAATTCGACCCCCTCTAGTTTGGTCCCTTCAAAATTGTGGAACAGGGAAGCAATAACACGTTCAAGCTGGAGAATTTGTAGGGTGACTTGCTTGACGCCCTTGTAAATGGCCAATTTCTCAAACCCTACGTCCAATTCTGATTTAGGCAGGGAGTGCCTGTTGTACCATAATTGTATATAAGTTTTGTTTCAGTTCTTGTTTCAGTAAGGTGTGTGCATTGATGAATTATGAAGTAAACGCAGAGGGGCTAAAGAGCAGAGTTTACATAAATGATAATCAGCTGGTCTGCAGGTTCTCGACACGTCCAGGGATGAACGTGTCGTCCCCAGTCGGAGCCGATGTTGTCCATGACAGCCTCTCATTTAAATTTTTGTCTTCCCATCCCTCCTCAACCTTTCAAATGTTCCATTATGGCTTAAGAAGTTCATTTTTTCTTATCGTTGCCTCCCCGCTCCCTAAAATGATCAGAAAGCGCCAAAAATTACATATTCAAGGTCACAAAATGTCCAGCCCCTTTCAGTCATGGCCCCTTATATTTTACCATCCAATGTGACCAAGGCTCAGGACCAAGGCTTAAGTCCAAAAGCGCTTAATAATATATGTCTATCGTGCGCATCCTGGACCATTGGATTAAAATAAAAATCGATGGATCAGAATGTTAATTGCTGTGGTAGTCCCCACGCCCGCGCACATTGCCAAAACCGTCCAGTTTATTCCGCACCACTTTTGCTGGGCAGGCGGTATTCCCCCTTCGGCCAGCAATTCCATACGCTGATCGTCGCGTGTCCCAGGCTACTATTCCAAAACCACTCCATTCCGCGTGTTATCCTTCAGTCGTGGACGTGCAACGAAATCGACGAGAGTCGTCCGATCTTAGGTGTTTGATCCAATCGCTCGTGATCTCCAGAGTTGCGCGACCTTTAGTTCCCATCCACCTCACCCCTGGCCCACCTCCTCATGGCTTCTGGACGCGTTTTCACCGTCGATTTTCCCCAAGGATCAAACGGTCTGTATTTAAACCTCACCACGCCATCGACCCTGTGGCTCCACGTCACCCGTCCATGTGCTCCTGTCGTAGATGCGTCACTCTCTCATATACATCCCTATCAAAAGGTCAAAGTCCATTACCTTCATTAATTTTCACGTATCCTTCCAACCTTCACCCAGAGTATTTCTCTGCCATCGATATGTGTTTTCCGCCACCCTGCATCGTCTCACCACTCCACCCAGTCTGCATCACCATCTCCATGGTCATCACCGCATTCGCCCCCCCCGCTTCTGGTTTTCTTTAACAAGTTTGTGGTTTTGCAGGTTTTCCTTGGCATAGAATTATCATGATTCATCGCCTCCATTACAGAATCTGAGAATGCATGACAGGACTGCGTTTTAGGACCAAAATTTATGAAAGAGATCTAGGAGCCGCTATGATACGACCACTATTAAAGAAAGCAAGGATTTAAATCTATCAAACCCTCCGAGGTCATTCAAATGCACAGGTTGAGGAGATGAATAATTAATGGCGCAGGTAGAGAATATCAGTGAAGAGCAGGGGATTAAAGAAATGTATTTAATGATTTTGGGGCTTTTACATACCCTTTTGGAGACAAAGTACCAGATCAAGGACCTTGCAGATCACTAGAAAGATCTTTTCACAGAAAATCATGCCCTCAAGGTTTACTTCAGCCAAATTCTCTTCAGGAAAGTACAGAATGTCATTTATTTTATTCTTCATGTCTTATCCTAGGAGAAATTTGCACCTATAGCATTTACTTCATGGAGCAAGCCTCAGAGTACCTATAGCTCAGTATATTAATCAAGTAGGGTGGGCGCGAAATGTTTCCGCCATCTTTTTTTCAATGTAACAATTAATTGTTTTCACCTACCTCTTTATTAATTTCTCTTCTCCTTCTTCTATAAAAAGGAGAGAGAAAGACATTGTAAAGGTTCCAGACTTGTATCAGAAAATTGTGCAGTGAAAGGCACGTTTGTATAAATTTTGTAAAGCTTCTGTATGAAGGTTCAGAGCCCGTAGGGTCTCAGTGAGGAGTTCTATCTGTAATGAGGATTCTGGTCTTTGGTATTTCACAGTATGTAACCTTCTCTTATGTGATTAATACAACATTTCATTTCATCCACTGTCTTGTATCATGTTTTGGAATGTGAATGGCTCCCTGGTTTGGTAAGGATTCATCCTAGCTGATGCCCATACTTAAATTAGTCAAGCACTTTAAATAGGCTCATGCATGATATACTGTTTCATGTTCATTTCATTCACCTTTCTTCTATATTAGTTTCTTCGGGAGGGTGCTTTTAAAACACCGTTGTCATGTATGGATTCTTAGAATGATAAGCCCATATGTGGTTCTGTTGTGTATCTAGGTATCAGACCAAAGTTAACTAATATCCTCTTATGTTCTTTCCCTGCATACACCCTCTGATATTTAATTTCTGTGGCATATTATTTGAATCAGCCCTCTTTACAGTAAATTGTCTCTTAACTGTCTGATGCTTTTTTGTTGGAGCTTTGCATTTTGTCTCTACAATATTACTTCCCCTGTGGCAGTTTCTGTAAGTTTTGGTCCCATTTAAATCAATTTAATGTTCAACAAGACATTGCAGGGGAGCCTTTGGATTGACACCCCAGTTTTATTTTACACCCCCTGCTATGCTAATATGTCCTAGGCACTGGTCTATGGCAACTCTAGACTGTCTCTAGGGTAGACAATAATTTTCAACAACAATACCTTTGATCTACATTGAACCTTTTTTTTCTCAATTAAGAACAAAAAAATATTCAATGATATGTATACAATCTAGCCTATTCTGTAGACAGGTAAAAATTTGATCTGTAGAGATATAGTTACTCAGAAGCTTTCCTTGTATCCAAATTAGAATGAGTAAAGTAACATTTCAAAATTATCGGTTCTTAATAAATTTTCGTCTTAATCTTTCCTCCAAGTAAAGGGTTTGCACCAAATAAATTCTAGATCCTTCTAATGGCTGAGAAATTGTCACAACTTTCTCCTCTCTTTACTCTATTCCACTGATAGTTTGCCACACCCTTTTGAACTTACAATGAACATTTTTTTAGAAGAGTCATTTATTGTAAAATCACCAATAATTCATTATAGCTACTTCTGTTTGAGAAAAAATGTCTTATTTTTTAATGTTGTAGGTAAGGAAGTGATTGAATCGTTAAACTGTTGATTTGTATCAACAAAGAAACCTTGAACCTTGGAAGTATAATTACAATCCCCTGCTTCCTCAGCATTAAAAATCCCAAGCAATGGAGTTACCACCTAAATTTCAAACATGGTTTAAAGTATTCATTTCAAAATATATCTAATCATGAATTGCCTTTCTCGAAAAACCATAATACACTAACATAAGAAGGAAGAAGTAAAATAAAATTCTAAAAACATGGACTATATGATATTTTACAAATTTACTTTAGTGGAATTTAAAATAATACCTGGTCTCTGGGGGAGATGCAACCAGCATAAACATTTACATAATGAACAAGATAACCAACATGAAATTCATTCATTTTCACCTGTGATTGTAGTGGCATAAACATTGAACTTCTTATTATAAAAAACACTCAACTCCCTTTTGCCACAATCGCTAGGAAAACTAGTATAGTTGCTCTGCAGCCTGTGATGTCAAGCACAAGTCATTTGACTTACATTTTCATCTTTCTCTATGGTTGTACTAGTATTATATGGATGTTTTAACATGATTGCTCCCCGTTGTGCACCATTTCTTCCAGATTCATTGACATAACTAAATGGCACTGTCTTTTTATTGCAAGAGATCAATTTTCTAAAGTATTATACCCAAGGGCATCCTAGAATTGTTATAATAGCCAAATTTTGACCATTATTGAATTGGGGTGGGTTCTTCCAACAACATTTTTTCCAAACATTGAACTAGATAAAGAAGAATCACAAATCTTAAAAAAAACACAGGGTTAGTTCCCATGACTTCAAACACATGAATAATGTATAGCTATTGATTGCCTTTTCTGGAATTGTTGTCCTCTTTTCAAACATGTATTCATATCCATGACTGCTACAATTTCAATTGAATAGACTATGCAGACTCATCTTGTACTTCAAAAAAGGTCACCAAAAGCTTATTCCAAGGCACCAATCATGTCACAATTTAGTACAATAATGATGAAGTATGACATAATCCTGACCAACTGTAGGCCACAAGCATAAATTAGGGCACAAATTCTCTTAAAAATAAATGATATTTTCTCACTACAAGGGGCTTAGGCCACTAGATATGAGCTTATCTGCTAATCATAAATTAATTCATGGTTCTAGTCAAAATGTGTGGATTTACCTTATTTTCTCACAATGAGTCACATCACCAACACTAGATATGAACGTCATATCACCATATTTTCATTGAAAGGTTGACTGTACTAATTCGGGCCTACTATTACCAACATCTCTGGCCTGCATGCCTTCAATATTGATACCATTATTTCTAAACACAAATTTGATATTAACATGATAACATTATTATAATTTTCAATTATCAAACATATTATTGATTCACGAACTAGCTTATGAGATAATTGAAAGCCATGATTAGGAATCTATTCTCGATTATACCACCACATCTAAAACTTCTGTAAGAATAATTTTCCACAAATGGAAATAAAATAATGTGAATACTCTTTAGTTACCAATATCATAGTTACAATTTCAACCATCAATTATCTCTTGATGCCACATCTCAAATTGTGATCATGCCATGTGTTATCTTGTCACCATGCCATGTGTCATCATGGCACCTATTAGTTTCATACAAAAAAAAAATCAAACAGGTCCAAATAGAAAATCCCATTAATTAAATTAACTAGTCATCTAGAGCACGCATATTAATTCAAAACCAAATCAAATACAGTTATCATGGAAGATAAAATTACCTCATTGAAAGGAGAAGGAAAATAAGCCTTGATTCAACGCTATCTGGATCGATATTTTCTGGCTCTTTAGGAGCCTAGCCGCACAAATCAAGGGCACAATACTCCTTGTCATCCATTTTCTTGAAAAAAGATGCATCAATCGAGTCCAAGTATGAACTATGCTTCTCATCAGTCCATTATGTATTTGGACAATCCAACATCCTTAAAAACTGAATAAAATAAGTTCTTATTAACAAACTAGAATTTTTTCATTTTGGTAAAATGAAACCAAAAAATACTTGTAAAATATTTGTTGCTAGTAAACTGCAACTTACAAAAGGTGAACAAATAACACGTTGAAATACAAATCCTCTTAGCCACAAGAGAGTTAATCATAACATAAAAATAAAAATAAAAATAAGTTGCTTTGTTTTTAACATCCTTAGAGTTATGTTTTTGAAGCAAGTGACTTGGTCAAATGTACAGGATACTAACACCACCTTAAACAGATTCCACGTACAAGAGCATTACCTTTATCTAGACTCCTTGGTACTAATTATTATCTAACCTCAATCCATTATTGGGCAGAACAAAAGTCTGGATAACTATTGGGAACTAAGTCCCTCTAACTGATGAAGCTTTTGATGACTTCAGAATTGGTGATATAAATTTGAGGGGGGTCCCACTAGATGCTTTGAGACATCAAATTTGAATTTCCAGGGGAAATTGGCAACCTAAATTTGTAATAAAACTTGCTGATCTTCAACAAGATTTTCAAAATGTGCAGTTTTTCTCCTCAAATCAGTGATAAAAAACTTTAGAGTGATTAGGAATGTCAAAATAACGTAGAAAATTCACAAATTTTCTATAAACTCCCTTTTTTTTCTTGGATAAAAGTTGTAGAACAACTAACAAAATTGACCAGAAACACTATGAAAACTCTCCAAGTCATTGTTTTATTGTTAATATGAGATATACCTCTATTAGCATTTGAAATTGACCATGTTTTTTGTAACAAAATCAACAAAGAAACTTAATGTAACATTAGGAAATCTACTCACGTTGTCACCTTCATTGTTTCATCTCCCTCTGTGCTGGTCAGTTTCTAGCATTGGGGGGGGGGGGGGGGGTACTAGGGTTTCTAACTCTTAGATATGCATTGGTGTTCATAAATTAGACCTTATATTAATAAAAAAATTTGTTGATGTTTCTAATTATGAAATTAAAATCATCAAGCTAGGTTGCAGACAAATTTTGAGTAAATTGTCTGAACTTGAGACAAAAGAAAACTTGTGTATTGTCTTGAATATTGTTTTTAAGTGGGTGTCTCAAATTAAATTATCTTAAAATTAATTTTTCTTATAATATTGTCTCTATAAAGACAATATTTAACACAAGCATTTTTGTCTCTCTAGAGACAATTTTATTTTTGTCTCTCCAAAGACGATTTCATTGTTGTCTCTCTAGAGACAATAGTTGGGATTAATGACATATTGTCTTTAAAGAGACAATGTCTTTGATCCTAACTATTGTCTATAGATACAGTAAAAAATTACATTCAAAGATAATACAACATCAATTTTGTCTCTTTAGAGACAATATAAAATAATAAAACTAGCAAAATATATCACCATTGAAATAAAACAATATTGAAAGTATTTAATTAAAAATAAAGTACAACATCATTGATGAATTCATATAAGGACACAGTGGAATCGAACCACTGACCTCCTACTTGTAAAGTAGGTGCTCTTCCATTGAGTCAACACCCTTTAAAGAATTATGTGAGAGTTATGGTAGTCCTTGAAATTACATATATAGGCATTGGTTTAAAAAAATTCTAGCCACCTAATGGTGTAATATTTGTCAAATATAAAATCATGCAATCCCTATTTTTAACTTGATAAAAATAATTCAATGGAGATATCTCAATGTCACAATCATGTAGCATGACTCACACAACAAGCTAATATACAATAATTTACAAACTATTTAATCTAGTCATACAAAATAAAGTAACTAAAATTATCACAAGCCTTTAATATATTTTCAAAGCTGTTGAATGGTTTATGTTTAGCATGTTTCCACTCTTCATATATTCTAGCAATATGAATTTGTTCAAGGAAATTTTCACATCAACTAAATATAAGGTAGATAGAATTGGGGTAACCATCCTCCTATCTATCCCTAAAATGTTTGTAGCAAGTTAGATAATCCAACATAATTATCATTACCTCTTAGTAATGATAAAAAATGAGAGTCAACAATGTCCTCATATTTAAATTTCACCCTAGAAGTGAAGGTTAGTGCACAACCAACATCTGCTTGGCTATTAAATGTAACTAATTCTAACAGCCTGCTATGCAATTACACTTCCAAAGAGGTCATTCGTACCTTTGAAAGCTTAATTTAATCCTTCTGCATGGAAATAAAAAGAGTATGGTATATTTTTTTTATCACATATCCAAATTACACCCTGAAACCACAAAGGTTGAAGTCCTAATTAAAAATAAAAGTGATCAAGTTTCCTTGAATTCATCTTCAAGAGTTGCAACAGGACTTAACTCACAACAATTTTGGGGTAAATTTGGGGCTTCTTTGCCCAAAAGTATCTTTGTTGGAATCTGATGAGAAAATCTAAAATGCTCCTTCCTGGGAACCAAGTTAACTGTCTGCTTCCTCTAATACATAGAATTGAAACCATCAATCATGACAAGAGGAACCACACTCACTCCAATCTCTTTCACAAGTCATTTGAAATTTCTACCATTCCATACTTACATTTAAATTCTGGAGGACTGTCTTCATTCCAAACATAATTCCACTCTTTGTATAGGGCCCAAACATCACCCTTTTGGGGAAATATTTAGCATGTTGTTGTTGGCAGATTTTCCATGCTTAAAATGCCCATAACCTTGGGAGGATCACAGACTACTGATATTCCATTCTTAAAATGGCCACAATCCTTGTAAATGCATACATAAAAAGCTTCAAATAGGAAAAATAACCAAGTGGAACTGAAAAAACTGGAATTTCAGCATACCTTTACATACCTTTTGTTGTCTGCACATGATAAAGGTTGCTTCTTCTAGACTTCAAATTAAAAGAGAAGAAGGCTCACAAAATGGGTGAGTTTAATTGTGTTTAATTCTAACTATTATAAATTTCCCATGTGCTTTCAAAGTTTGTAATAGCTTGAAGCTCTGAAGAATAAATATAGGAAAAATATACTTCGAACATACCTTTGATCTACATTGAACCTTTTTTTTCTCAATTAAGAACAAAACAATATTCAATGATATGTATACAATATAGCCTATTCTGTAGACAGGTAAAAATTTGATCTGTAGAGATATAGTTACTCATAAAATTTCCTTGTATCCAAATTAGAATGAGTAAAGTAACATTTCAAAATGATCGGTTCTTAATAAATTTTCGTCTTAATCTTTCCTCCAAGTAAAGGGTTTGCACCAAATAAATTCCAGATCCTTCTGATGGCTAAGAAATTGTCACAAATTTCTCCTCTCTTTATTCTATTTCACTGATAGTTTGCCACACCCTTTTGCACTTACAATTAACAATTCTTCAGAATAGTCATCTGTTGTAAAATCACCAATAATTCATTATAGCTACCTCTGTTTGAGAAAATATGTCCTATTTTTTAATGTTGCAGGTAAGGAAGTGATTGAATCGTTAAACTGTTGATTTGTATCAACAAATAAACCTTGAACCTTGGAAGTATAATTACAATAACCTGCTTCCTCAGCATTAAAAATCCCAAGCAATGGAGTTACCACCTAAATTTCAAACATGGTTTAAAGTATTCATTTCAAAATATATCTAATCATGAATTTCAATTCTCAAAAAACCATAATACACTAACTTAAGAAGGAAGAAGTAAAATAAAATACTAAAAACATGGACAATATGATATTTTACAAATTTACTTTAGTGGAATTTAAAATAATACCTGGTCTCTGGGGGAGATTCAACCACCATCAAAATTTACATAATGAACAAGATAACCAACATGAAATTCATTCATTTTCACCTGTGATTGTAGTGGCATAAACATTGAACTTCTCATTATAAAAAACACTCAACTCCCTTTTGCCACAATGGCTAGGAAAACTAGTATAGTTGCTCTGCAGCCTGTGATGTCAGGCACAAGTCATTTGACTTACATTTGCAGCTTTCTCTACGGTTGTACTAGTATTATCTCGATGTTTTAACATGACTGCTCCTCGTTGTGCACCATTTCTTCCAGATTCATTGACATAACTAAATGGCACTGTCTTTTTATTGGAAGAGATCAATTTTCTAAAGTGTTGTACCCAAGGGCATCCTAGAATTGTTAGAATAGCTAAATTTTTACCATTATTGAATTAGGGTGGGTTCTGCCAACAACATTTTTTCCAAACATTGAACTAGAATCACAAATCTTAAAAAAAAATAGGGTTAGTTCCCACGACTTCACACACATGAATAATGTATAGCTATTGATCGCCTTTTCTGGAATTGTTGTCCTCTTTTCAAACATGTATTCATATCCATGACTGCTACAATTTCAATTGAATAGACTATGTAGACTCATCTTGTACTTCAAAAAAGGTCACCAAAAGCTTATTCCAAGGCACCAATCATGTCAAAATTTAGTACAATAATGATGAATTATGACATAATTCTGACCAAATGTAGGCCACAAGCATAAATTAGGGCACAAATTCTCTTAAAAATAAATGATATTTTTTTCACTACGAGGGGCTTAGGCCACTAAATATGAGCTTATCTACTAATCATAAATTAATTCATGGTTCTAGTCAAAATGTGTGGATTTACCATATTTTCTCACAATGAGTCACATCACCAACACTAGATATGAACGTCATATCACCATATTTTCATTGAAAGGTTGACTGTACTAATTCAGGCCTACTATTGCTAACATCTCTGGCCTGCATGCCTTCAATATTGATACCATTATTTCTAAACACAAATTTGATATTAACATGATAACATTATTATAATTTTCAATTATCAAACATATTATTGATTCACGAACTAGCTTATGAGATACTTGAAAGCCATGATTAGGAATCTATTCTCGATTATACCACCACATCTAAAACTTCTGTAAGAATAATTTTCCACAAGTGGAAATAAAATAATGTGAATACTCTTTAGTTACCAATATCATAGTTACAATTTCAACCATCAATTATCTCTTGATGCCACATCTCAAATTGTGATCATGCCATGTGTTATCTTTTCACCATGCCATGTGTCATCATGGCACCTATTAGTTTCATACAATAAAAAAATCAAACAGGTCCAAATAGAAAATCCCATTAATTAAATTAACTTGTCATCTACAGCACACATATTAATTCAAAACCAAATCAAATATAGTTATCATGGAAGATAAAATTACCTCATTGAAGGGAAAAGGAAAATAAGCCTTGATTCAGCGCTATCTGGATCGATATTTTCTGGCTCTTTAGGAGCCTAGCCGAACAAATCAAGGGCATAATACTCCTTGTCATCCATTTTCCTGAAAAAAGATGCATCAATTGAGTCCAAATATGAACTATGCTTCTCATCAGTCCATTATGTATTTGTAGAATCCAACATCCTTAGAAACTGAATAAAATAAGTTCTTATTAACAAACTAGATTTTTTTCATTTTGGTAAAATGAAACCAAAAAATACTTGTTGCTAGTAAACTGCAACTTACAAAAGGTGAACAAAGAACACGTTGAAATACAAATCCTCTTAGCCACAAGAGAGTTAATCATAAAATAAAAATAAAAATAAGTTGCTTTGTTTTTAACATCCTTAGAGTTATGTTTTTGAAGCAAGTGACTTGGTCAAATGTACAGGATACTAACACCACCTTAAACAGATTCCACGTACAAAAGCATTACCTTTATCTAGACTCCTTGGTACTAATTATTATCTAACCTCAATCCATTACTGGGCAGAAAAAAAGTCTGGATAACTATTGGGAACTAAGTCAGTCTAACTGATGAAGCTTTTGATGACTTCAGAATTGGTGATACAAATTTGAGGGGGGTCCCACTAGATGCTTTGAGACTTCAAATTTGAATTTCCAGGGGAAATTGGCAACCTAAATATGTAATAAAACTTGTTGATCTTCAACAAGATTTTCAAAATGTGCAGTTTTTCTCCTCAAATCAGTGATAAAAAACTTTAGAGTGATTAGGAATGTCAAAATAACGTAGAAAATTCACAAATTTTCTATAAACACCCTTTGTTTCTTGGATAAAAGTTGTAGAACAACTAACAAAATTGACTAGAAACACAATGAAAACTCTCCAAGTCATTGTTTTATTGTTAATATGAGATATACCTCTATTAGCATTTGAAATTGACCATGATTTTTGTAACAAAAGCAACAAAGAAACTTAATGTAACATTAGGAAATCTACTCACGTTGTCACCTTCATTGTTTCATCTCCCTCTGTGCTGGTCATTTTCTAGCATGGGGGGGGGGGGGGGGGGACTAGGGTTTCTAACTCTTAGATACGCATTGGTGTTCATAAATTAGACCTTAGATTAATAAAAAAATTCGTTGATGTTTCTAATTATGAAATTAAAATCATCAAGCTAGGTTGCAGACAAACACTAAGGTAAATCCGATGAACTGAGTTCTCATTTAAATTTTTTACAAGGAAGTTTAAATTTGAATTGGTCTGTTGCAGATATGAATTCATTATACTAAACAAGGAAATGATAAAAGATGTGATAAATTGGCAAACACTCTCCTATCGCCTATGTGGATTGGTGCCTTGATGAATTGGACTGATGGAGAAAAGAGAGTGGAAAGCTACAACGTGGACTTATTAAGTTCTATTCTTGTAGATGAATATGAAAATAATAATAAGAAGTAAATAATAATAAGAGCACCATAATGTCACATGCTCAATATAAAACATTGAAATTGACCACAATGATATCTAAGCATTACCAGCATAAAAAATACATACAAAAAATTGATAAAGAAGAGATCAACTCTGCAAATTTGATAATATCCCTTCTCTGCACTCCTGCTCACTCCTCAATGATGCAGATGATATAATTGAAAAGAAGAGAAATCATAAATGATCAAGGATCTCCAACTTTGGATGCTGAAAATATCCCAGGACACCTAAATAGGCACCATTCTAATAATGTAAAGGATCTTCAGAAGTTTGTAGGAAACTCTTTTAATGATGTTCTACACATCCTAGCATTGAATAGTTATATCTTAGAATTGGAAGAAAGACATGAAGATGTCATGATCATATTATTTATACTTTCTTTGGGATAATAGCGTAATGGTTGGCTCAAACATTCTTAGAACCCAAAGAGCATACATTCTCTCAAAAATCTAGTTAAAAGCTTCCTCAAACATTGTCACCCATGATTTCAGAAATATGATGATCATGATCAACACTTGTTGGCAGAATTGCACTAGGAAGGCCACCTTTGTATTTTTGTAGGAAATGATGGCATCCATGAAGATAATGATGGATCTTTTGTGGAGGAAGAAGACCTATGGTGCTAAGTGGAGGAATGGATAATGAAGAAATTTTTTTGTAAGAAGAAGATCTTCCTCATCTCCTTTAACATGATGATCATCCAGATAAGGAAGAAAATTTAGAGGGTGAATACCTATATAGTGATGATGTTCCTATTGATATGAATAAATTTTTGAGCTCAAAATTTGAGGAAGTTAGCAATGTTGGCATAATTTAAGAGGCTAGTATCCTACTATAGATCCTAAAGAAGAATAACACAGTATCCATAATACAAACCTGATCTAGATTCATTATTTTTGCAAAGCAAAGGAATATCATATGTTGTGTGTTTTGAATCTAGTCCTATTTATGATGAATATGAGCATACAAATGAAATTAAAGAACATTTCTCAGATTCGGCTATGAGCCATTTTCTTGTCCCAGAACTCAATTTCAACACAACTAATGTGATGTGTGATCAATCCAATCCCAAGGCAGAGAATGATAGGGTTGTTTATGAAGAGGATAATGAAGCAATTTTTAGAGGAGCATACAAGATCTGCCTTTTGATGAGGGCTTAATTCTACCTTTATATTTTGTAATGATTAAATTCTTACCTCTCCATTTGATGAAAACTATGACAATTATGAAGAAAATCCAGCTTTGGAGACCTCAAACGATATGCATTAGGGAAATTACAAAAGTACAGAGCCTTGTACAACATGCAATGATAGGATTTTTCTTGTTCTGGAAAGTGCAAGCAAGGTTTTCTCACAGCAAACAGTAATGTAAAAGGAGAGGGTGATTGGGATGAATCTGTTTCTGTTCAGTTATCATATATAATAGATGGCTTGAAAACAAAGGTTCCTATAAATTTTAGTGAAGAGAAGATTGTGTTTAATAAAAAATTCCACTGAAATTGCTCAAAGCGACCCTGAAATCTTGGTTTCCACATCTCTTCTTTGTGGAAGATGTGATAAAGTGGTAAACACTCTCCTATCACATATGTGGGTTAGTGCCTTGATGGATTGGACTGATCGAGAAAATAGAGTGGAAATATTCTATGTGAACTTATTAAGTTCTATTCTTGTAGATGAATATGAAAATAATAATGAGAAGTAAATAATAAGAAGAGCACCATAATGTTACATGCTCAACATAAAAAATTGAAATTGATAACCATAGGGATATCTAAGCATTACTAGCACCAAAGATAGATAAAAAAATTTGATAAAATAGAGATTAACTTTGAAAATTCCATAATATCACTTCTCTGCACTCATACTCACTCCTCAATGACACATAAGATATAATGGCAAAGAAGAGAAATCATAAATGATCAAAGATCTACAACGTTGGATGTTGAAAATATCCCAGGACACCTAAATATGCTCCATCCTAACTATGGAAAGGATCTTGAGGAGTTTGGAGGGAACTCTTTTAATGATGTTCCACATGTCCTGGCATTTATGAGGTATATCTTAGAATTGGAAGAAAGACATGAAGATGTCATGATCAGATTATTTATAATTTCTTTTGGATAATAGTGTAATAGTTGGATCAAACATTCTTGCAGCACAAAGAGCATACATTCTCTCAAAAATTTAGTTGAAATATTCCTCAAACATTTTCACCCAATATTTCATAAAATTGATGATCATGACCAACACTTGTTGACAACATTGCACTAGGAAGGGCACCTTTGTGTCTTTGTAGGAAATGATGGCATCCATGAAGATAATGATGGAGCTTTTGTGGAGGAAGAAGACCCTGTGGTGCTAAGCGAAGGAATGAATGAAGATGAAAATGTATTGTAAAAAGAATATATCAGGCTCATCTCCTTTAAAATGATGATCATCCAGATAAGGAAGACAATTTAAAGGGTGAATACATATATTGTGATGATGTTGCTATTGATATGAATAAAGTGTTGAGCTCAAAATTTGAAGAATTTAGCACTGTTGGCATCATTTAATAGGCTAGTAGCCTACTACATATCCAGAAGAAGAATAACAAAGTAGCCCTGATAAAGACTTGATAAAGAAAAGGAATATCATATGTTGTGTGTTTTGAATATAGTCCTATCTATGATGAATATGAGCATACAAATGAAATTAAATAACATTGCTCAGATTCAACTATGAGTCGTTTGTTTTTCCCATAACTCAATGAAAACATAGCTAATGTTATGTGTGATAAATCCAACCCTAAGGCAGAGAATGACAGGGTTGTTTATGAAGAGGATAATAAATCAATTTCTAAAGGGATTATACCAGATCATCCTTTTGATGAGGGCTTAATTCTACCTTTATATTTTATAATTATGAAATTCTTACCTCTCCATTTGATGACAGCTATGAAAATTATGAATAAAAACTAGCTTTGGATACCTCATATGATATTCATAATGGTAATTGAAGAAGTATAAAGCATTGTACAACATGTAATGATAGGATTTTTCTTGTTCTGGAAATGCGAGAAAGGTTTTCTCACAACAAAAAATAAGGTAAAAGGGGAAGAAATTGCTCAAAGAGACCCTGAAATATTGTTTTCCATCTCTCTTCTCTGTGGAATAAATGGGAATTCTCCAGATGCTGTTACATACGATGAAATTGTTAGGAATACGAGAGTTTTCGAAAATGGACCATTCAGTCTAGAGGTGATGGGGATCCAGCGTATTTTCATTTGAATTTTAATATGTCTCTATTTTCAACAATGATAAAACACAGTGGAAATGGATATTGCATTCTGGAGATGATGAATTGGTTACTTTGGATTATGGACTTCACTTGTGCATATTTATCTTGAGAGTTTGGATTTCTCAAGTGATCCCAAGAAGGATGTGTATGCCCAAAAGGAGCAAGATGTTACCCCTTGGTTTTCATGAGGGTACCATAAGAAATTTTTCCCTCAAAATTATCCCATAATTGTGGATAGAGGAGATCGATGAAATGCTTGGAATTCTATTACTATGATTAGCCTCTACTAGCTCTGATGATGGATATGAGAATTTGTGGGTTTTCTCCTAAATTAGAGACAAGGCTATGGTTTGACAGACACTTATGGGTAGTTGGATTTCACATAGAAGAAGATAAATAAGATAATTAATCCTATGGCTGGAACATCACCTAGTATAAGTGATTATCTTAAAATGAAGTGTAACCTAGTGTGAAGAGTAGACAGGGTATTGTATTAAGAATAATTAGGGTGTTGTCTGAAATTTATAGCCAAGATGTCACCCTACAACAGTTTTTTCCACAAGGATGCTGGAGATATTAGACAGTTGAAAAAACTAGGCAACATTTGAAATAGATTTCCATGACTTATAAGGCACTAGATGGCTACTAGTTCTGTACAATTATTGTGGGGCATGCATATCAAAGCCTAGTCAAGGGCGAACATAGTATTGAAACTTAATCTAAATCCATCATAGTGATGTGTCCTAAGAATACTAAATAAATCTATATAACTATCTCATTACTTGAAGTTGTTTGTGTTGTATACCCAATGTCATATGGTTCATGTTCGAATTCGGGTTCGTCCATAATTAGGTTTGGTTCAAGTTCAATTTTTTTGATGGGGTTTGGATAAGGTTCACCATTAGGTTGGATATGTATAGTTATATTAACTTGAAAACAAAATATGGGATAAAATTGTAAGAAATCAAAATCAATATATATATATATATATATATATATATATATATATATATCATGAACATGTAAATTGCAAGTATAGATTACAAGCTTGATTTGTGACATGAGGTTATGGGTTTTGATCTATGGACTTGGTTGATGGTCTCAAGGTTCGATGAGGTTCACTGAACCTCAAAATATTTTTAAGGTTCACTAAAATTTTAACCTCAAGGTTGAAGTTCGGCGAACCTTGTTACATAGGGTATACCTGTGTTTTGATATAACTAAAAATACCAACCTGTAGTAAATATGTAACAAAAAAGGGATGAATTTCAAAAAGATGAGTTAAAAAATATGAATAAAACTACCAAAGACTTTGGTCTGACTGTAAATAAAATGGTCTGAGAAAACGTGCGTTGGGTTGAAGTGTAAAGGGAGGTTTAAAAATAAATGAATCAACACACACACACACACACACAAATTGCATCGGTGAAACTTTCACTCATTTGACCTATAATAGAATCAAACTATTTGTGTTTCCCTTTAATTGGAGGTTTTTGAGGATATATATATATATAAGGTTTTTAATGCAATGATCTCTATTTTGGGTGAATACTGACTTAAGTGTGCGTATGCCAACCCTTGGAAGGTATTTAAAAACAATTTCAATTGTGGGACAACCTTCATAGGAGCTATTTTCTTGATTGAATTTCATTTTTTTGAAGATTCATGTTCATGTATCAAAGATAGCATGGGGTTGTTTGGTGGGTATTCCTATTATTTGGAAACATTAGCATTCATTCTCAAATGCCCCAAACATTCACCTTAAAGAGACTTCAGAATCATGGAGTGTGGCATGTTGGAAGGTCACATGGAAGGCTAGAAGTCCGACATTGTCCTCATGGAGGAGGATTTGGGGGTATAAATTCCATTTTTGGCAATCATTTTAAGGCTAGATAGTCCACTTCAAAACATCACCTATAAATTTGGTGAACATTCGAAGGCTAGAAAGTACCACGTTTTCATGCTTGGAAGGTTACTTGTGGAATGGTACATTGCGGAAAGGCCTTTGAAGGCTGGACGCCTAACATGAACTACACAAAATTGAAATATCAATTCCAAGAAGAGGACAAGGTCTACATTTACATTAAAAAAGTGTGCTTCAAGTAGAAGGATCAAAAGCTAAAATGTCTCAAATATATCCACCCACCATTTTAAAGAAAATAAAACATAGTAAGTTTTTGCTAGCCTTGTCACAATACACGAGCATTCATCTTGTGTTCAATGCAATTTGTCTAAAGCTCTTTCAATCATAGGCATTAAATAGGTACGGAAAATGAAATTATTACTACATTTCTTGAGGGGATCATTACAAAGGTTGACATTGAGTCGAGGGAAAAATAATTTTGAAGAACAAAGGAAGTAAATAATTGGGTATAGTTTGTCCTTCTCAAATTAAGAGTAATTTTGCTAGCAAAAAAAATGGAATACTGCATAATTGAATAAGATGTAGTTTCCCTTGCTGAATTTTCAGCTGAAGGGGACAAACAACTCCTAAGTAAGGATTTTTTATCATAGGATCAAGAATTTTACCAAGTCAAAAGGTCATTTATATGTGCACAACTTCAAAAAATTATGGGAGGAAATTTCTACACTAAAACAAGAATAGTTTATGTATAAATCACATGCTTAACACTAGCACCAAGATCAAACACTTGCATCAGGGTGCCACAACACCTACACCAATGCCAACATTCCCAATGTGTGTTACAATAGTATATGGAGGTTTTCTAATATTCAAAGAATGGATCTCTCACATGACTATTCAAGTGTAATTGCAGCACTATATTTCTTGCAGAAAAAATGTGTAGATAAGAAAACCATATTAGATCATACTTTAAGGCTTGTAAAACATAATATTTTTCATGACAGGCTCAATGAAAAAACATCAACTATGAGAATTTTTTTTCTATGTTGGACATACAAGATATTCTAGGATGCAAGATCCTTTGAAAGTCAACAGATATGATTAAAATCTCTACTACAGGTGTGGAAGAAGATTAAAATGTGATAATGGTGGTGAGTATTTCTCCAAATAAATTGAGGCATTTTACAAATTTTGGAGAATTTCACACTTGAATACAACTCCACATGGTCTCGAGCAAGATGGCCATCCTAAGAGACCAAATCAAAAATTGATAAAAAAACACATGAAGCACGAGAGAGAATGTTGGATTAAGAAAAGGATTTTGAGCTAAAGCAGTTGCTATAACTAATTACATGGTCTCGAGCAAGATGGCCATGCTAAGAGACCAAATTATACCTTGATAAAAAATGCATGAACCATGAGAGAGAATGCTAGCTTAAGCAAAGGATTTTGAGCTGAAGCAGTTGCTACAACTAATTATTTGATTAATATGTCACTAAGTTAAATTTTGGTTGACATGAAACTAGATGAAGTCAGAGTGTAAAGAAGACCTCTCTTACACATATTAGGTTTTTGAAGTGTGAAACATGCATGTATGTGGCTAAGGTAGATAAGACAAAACTTGACAACCTAGCTTAAGCAAAGGATCTTTTGTTGAAGCAGTTTCTGTAGCTAATTATTTAATTAATATGTCACCAAGTTCAATTTTGGGTGACATGACACTAGAGGAAGTCAAAGTGGAAAGAAGCCCTCTCTTGAACATCTTATGTTTCTGAAGTGTGAAACATGTATTTATGTGGCTAAGATGGATAAGACACAAGTTGACAACATATTGGTCAACTTCCTTGACCCTTTATTGGCTATTCAGAAGGAATATGAATCCACCATCGTTATAAGAAGGTAACCCCTATCATATTAAGGGATACAAGTTGTGGTTTTCCCATGAACATCAACATACCTACAAGCATGCTTACAACCAGGATGTTATTTTCAAGGAGGAGAAATCTCGTGGAGATCAACATTAAGAATCCATTTGAAAACAAAAGTACATCATGTAGTGATTCTAGATGATCATAGATGAATAAATAAAAAAGAAGTCAAATATGGAAATCCTGGAGGAAAAATATGAAATGCATCTTCCTTTTTCATTCCAGCAAGAGGAAAACCAATTATCAATGACAATTCAAAATGTGCAAGTTGAGCATGATCAACCAAAGTGGGGTCAGAGTTTGAGGAACCTTTGTAAGTGAATGGGGGCTATCCTCCTAAGTGATATGGCTACGAGCCATCTAATTTTAGTTTTTTTTCTTTCTTTTCCATGGGTGATGATCCAAAAAATTTCAGAGAGGCTCTTAGTGGAGATGAATCTTATTATTGGAAGAAATTCAGGGATGAAGAAAAAATACCATGGAACATAACCAAACCTAGTATTTGCAGGATTTTGCTGAAGGAAGGAAGGCCAATAGATGAAAATGAGTGTTTAAGGAGAAGTATAAGAAAAATGGTCCATTGCAGCAATATAAACCTCACTGGTAACAAATGGGTACTCTTAAGTTGAGGGTGTTGATTATGATGAGGCTTTTTCTTTGATGGCCAAAACAGCCTACATTAGGTTGATGCTGGTTCTAGCAATTTCTAATGATTTGGAAGTGGATAAAACAAATGTGAAGAGAACTTTTTTAATTGGTGAGTTCAGAGAAGAAAGCTTCATGAAGCAACCAAAAGGAAACAAGAGAAGACATGGTGTTTCAATTGAAGAGATCAATATATGGATTGAAACAGTGCCAAGACAATGGTACAAGTGGTTTAAGAAATGTGTTGTTGGAAAAGGTTGCATAAGGAGTGATGCAAATTAGTGTGTTTGCTTCAAGAGAAAATATAATAAATTCATTATTCTAAGCTTATATGTTGATGAAAAAAAGTTTGATTAGTCATAATTAAAAAAACTGATCAAGGAAACCAAGTTCCAATGTCATGTATTTTTGACATGAACTTAGGTGAGTTGCACTATTTCTTGGGAATTCAAATGAAGAAAGGCAACCAAATTTGGAAAATGTTTACCAATAATGGAAACTATTTGTAAAACATGCTTGAGCTTTTTAGGTCCTGAGATGGATAAGTGTAAACCAATTTGCACTCAACCTCAAGTGCAATCGTGTTTGTCCACTCACATGAGTCCTAAGAGCCAAAAATAAGAAGAGGAGACAACAAGAATTTCATACGTAGTGTGGTTGGTAGCCTTATATATGTAGTAGAATGTACAATACTAGATATCCTTGGGAAGGTGTCAAGGGGATATTTAGGTACATATGGGGCACTAATGAATATGTTCTTTTCTATGAGGAATATGGAGGTAAAAACCTTCAGTTTCATGTGTTTGTTGATGCTAACTGGGCATATGATACGCACAATGGAAATTATACCGGTGCTTATATATTTATCATGTTTTCAAAGAGTTTTGAGTTGGATTAAGAGGAAATGAGTGGTTTCCCAATCAAGTATTGAGGTAGAGAACATTGTAGTTTCTTAAACAACAAAGGAAGTTGTTTGATTTAAGAAATTATGCAGAGATATTAGGTTTGAATGGGGGACCATGCCTATTTTTTGTGACAATCAAGATGAAATTTCTTTGAGAAAGAATCCCAAATTCCTTTCTCAGAGAAGCATATCAAGGAAAAATTATACTATTTTAAAAGGTGATGAAATATAGTTATGTAACTCTACTAAATCTTTAAGTCCAACGATAATGTGGTAGAATATTTAATGCAATGGATTAAAAGAAATTAATGGGGAAAGGTAGGGATCCAAAAAAAATTGAATTTATTTTCAAGTGACAGATTGTTAGGATATGTGAAAATTACTTTTTCAATGCAACAGATCTAATTTTTTGTGTGCATGAAATGTATATTTTGCATGGACCTTGCTTTGAGAGTGAATAGAATTGAATAAATCATTCAACAATTTCTAAATGTTGGGATTTTCGTTGAAGTCTGCCTATATGTTTTACAACTTATTGTAATTCTTCAAATTTTATCCAATAAATATCAAGAAAAATGATCAGAAAAGTTATTTTTCCCACCATTATTAGAAAATGGAACCTCATACAAACACATTAGGAGTCTCAAAGTTTTTCTTTTTATATTTGCATTCCCCTCTGTGCCCCCCTCCTACCCCCCCAAATGTGTTAGGGTCACTACCGGATTTTCATGACAGCCACAACCTCTAGGATCATTTTCATTAGATATTTTTGGCCCTTCCTGTGAGCATGGCCATATTTTGAAATTCATGTTGAATTTATATTTTGAAGAACATAAATATAATTGGAATGGTGACATTTACCTCTCATAAATGGAATATTAATTTTCTTTTTGTAGAACAACGTGGTCAAAATCATCCAGTTCACTCAGAATTAGCTGATTTTGACTCATCTTGGTGACAAAATAAATCGAATTTATCTAATTAAATTCAAATAGGACATGTCAACAACTGGCCTGGTCTGATTTGAATCATTCCATCCAGTCACATAATGACTCTGTCAAGTCAATTTTAATGTTATAGCCTTATTTTCCATCCTAAGAGTCAACCTTAGAAACACCTCGATGAAGCACCATTTTTCTACACTTGGAAACACACATTAGCACATTCATCACTCCCTATAAACTGAAAAGGAGTGATGATTAATTCCCTTGAAAAGAAAGTGATGACTTGGTCAAGCTTCTAGATTTTAACATTTTCAAGGGTATCATTTTGAAAAGGTTTGAATTGCTAGGAGTTTAGATTCATCCTCCCCACACCAAATATATATAATGAAGCCAATCCAAAGAGATATATGTAACTACATACTACTAAAAAATCTTAGAGAGAGATTTATTTCTTCCATAGGAAAACTCATGGCAGCAGGAAAGCTCTCTCTAATATTTTTAAGCAGCATGTAGTTACGTATCTCTCTATCTCTCTCCCTTAGGAATAACTTCACTACATAGACTTGGTGAGGAGAGGAGAGGAATAATCTAGACCCTTATGTCTTAGTGATTTTAATATCTAGTATAATTTCTGAGGCCATTAGATGAGGTAATTCAAACCTTTTAACACTGGTCTCCTAAAAATGAGCAAATCTAAAAGCTTGACTAGGTCATTGCTGTTGAAGGAATTAAGAAATCATTGCTCCTTGCCATAAGGAAAAGGGATATGAATTTATCCTTTTTTAGTGTACAGGGAGCAATGAACCCACTAATATTTGTTTCTTAGGGCAGAAAAGTGTGCTTCAGCAAGGTGATGTCAGGGTGTCTCACGTAAACTTTCAGGATGGAAAATAAGGTTCTAACAATTAGTGCTTGATATGGACCCATTTTAAAACAAATGAATTATATTAAATTTAACCAAAAAGAATAAAAAAAATCTCACCTTATATTACATATTCAGAAGCCTCCCTCTTGTCATTTATCAGTCATTGTTTTTGTGGAGAGAGATTGCGGATGCGATGTTGAGTAAACCTTCCCTACTGTTGTAGCTGATTTGGGTTTGATTTCATATGGGAAACCATTTTTGTGTGAAAATAACATATCCATATTTTTACAGTTATCAACACAACCCCAATATACTATTTATAATTTTAGCATATGCCGTTGGAAATTATGCTCTACAGTGGTCTAACCTGAAGATCAAACTTGCAAACCTTGATGTCTATTAAATGACATTATAGGTGCCATGATCAAAGGTTCCAGATATTTTATCCTTAAAATGTAAAGCTATCTTTAAATTTTTTTCTTCTTTGAATGCCTTAAGAGGAAGGTAGAGTCTACAAAATAAAATTTTATAGTTCTCCTCTATTCAGCAACCCAAACTCTAATGAAAAGCATTGTTCTTGTTCTAGCAATTGACGTAGTGCATTTGAGGCAATCTTGGATTTTGACTGTTGTCTTCTCCCATATGAATTATTTTTGATGATTTCTAGATCAACATCTCCTTGCAAGCGATTTTATCTAGGTTGAACTTCAGTGGAGAATTTGTAATTCGTTAATTTGATATTCGTTAAGTGGCGAACTTTCCATTTTGATTCCCTAGAAGGAGGTGGAAGGAGGTATTTTCAGTCATATATGTATCTTTATTCAGTCTATTATTAACTTTATCTAGCATGAAAGACATCAACATTGTCTTTTTAATTTTCAGGCAACAGTTGTAAGCAACACGGTGGAAAAGGAAAACCTTTTGTATGCATTCCTTGGATACAATATTTGGAAAAATCAGTAGAGCCCTTTTGGATCATTAAGAGGGTACTTTAAATAATATGTAAATGTATTAAAGGTAGTAGCTTCCATCATCATACTTGAATACTTTTGAGAGGGTTTCCAGTCCTTCAGTGGATGATTTGGGATTGATTGCAATTTAGTATGGGCACAGGGACATTGTCGATAATTCTCCTCCCAACCATTGACATATTTCTATTGGGATTTTCACCCCCTAGGTCATGAATACTGTCCCAATGACCAACATCTAGGGATTCCAGAGAACTAATCCCACCTCTACCCTTCTGTCATAGTCATGTTCGACTATAGGGAATAAAGATATCCGACCCGATCTCCACCCTTTTGGTATAACAATGTTCAGGTACAAGGAGTCCAGATACCTAATATGATCTCCACCCTTCCTACATAACAATGCTTAGGTACAGGGAGTCCAGATATATAACTCGATCTCTACCCTACTCGTATAACAATATTCAAGTACAGGGAGTCTAGATACAACCCTACCAATGACTTGCTGATGAGGGAGAAAATATTTTCAATTAAGTGTATGAAGAATATTCTTAGCGAGAGGATATATCCAAAACTTCAAAAAGGGAACACAATGTACATATCTTGCATCTCAAAAATTTAACTTGGTCAAAACGAGAAGAGTGAAAACTAGTTGTTGTAATTTAAGAAACATAACTTTGAAGTTGGAGCATAGCTTCAAATTTTGAAGACTAACCAAACTTGTATCAACTTCCCTAGCTCCTATTTTGAGGAAGCAGATATTATGTAGCTTTTGTACATGATGATATAATAGAACATGTTGAGTGTGATAGGTGTTGGGGCAAATGAAAGTATTGAACAAAACTATAGGTATATTGTTTTTGTGACAACAAACAAGATGTTGAGATAGACTTAGCCTAGCTTCAAAATTTTCAAACTAAACAAACTCGTATCAACTTCCCAATTTCCTATTAGAGGAAGAAGATATAATGCAACTTTTATACATGATGATATCATACAACGTGTAGAGTCACAACTGCTGGGGAAAATAAATGTCTTGAACAATCCCATAGACATATTTTGTCACAAAAAATAATATGTTGACATAGACTTAAAAAATGAGGTTATGAGAATTTTAGCTAGCACTCAGTTCTCTAGAGGAGCTGGCTATGGGTTAAGAATTTAAAATTTTAAAGTAATCCAATTTACAATAGGCCAATTAGGCTTAACCAGGGTGATACCGAGGTAAAATTCTTACTCAAGCGGTTTCCTAAAGATATGTTACCTCATAAAAAAGAAAAAATAGTCGATTTTACAACTTCCAGCTTTGAATGATAAATTAAATATTTCAGTCTTTCATGGGAAATCAAATACTACTCAGGAAAAGATAAATGTAGACAACAAGAATATTGTCTATTTTTTATTCTGTGTTTTGCATTCCCATTTAAGTCCATTATTTGAAAGAAAAGCCAAACAAAAGGTCTTGTGCATCAAGTTTATTCACTCTCCTTGATTTGTGTTCCCGTCGAAGTCCATTTTTTCACAAAGCGCCAAACACAAGGTCCTAACTTTTCAATATCTGAAGCTCCCAAGTTGCCATCTACCTTTTCAATTGTCTCAATTGGAGATATGGTTCACTTTCATCTTTAAGATATTTTATAGTCCCAGAATATCAACAACTCCCACTTTGTTAGATATCTCCATACTTATATCTACCAACTTCTTGTAGTTCCTATGATCTAGAGCCATCCTTCTAACCCATGGATGGTTAAATTTAGATAATCATTTACAGAAAATTAGGAAAGCATCCTCCATAAATCGCAAGCATCATCAAAAGGAAGGCTAGTTAGCTCAAATATTCCTGACTTTGATGAGAAATCAAACAATACTCAAGAAAAGATAAATGTGGACCATGGATATAATCATTTATAGATAATTAAAAACACAACCTCCATAAATTGCAAGTATCATCACAAGAATGGCTACATATTAGTTCATCTAAATTATAACAGACGTTAAATATAAATGCACGTTGAAAAGGGTAAGAGGAATTTTAATCACCTCTGCAAGGAGACACTTGGAAAATTTTGATACAAAAGCATTAAAAAATATTTGTTCAGGCTACAACTATAACTATAACATGTTCTATTCTAAACAAACATAACTAGTTCTAGTCGACTCTATATATTATTATACTAATCTTCTAATGTAGGAAAAGCAACCACAAGTAAATCTTGAGATCCTATGTAAAGTGAGTTATAAATCTCCCAATAGACCTCACACACTTTTCTTGGAGGGTGAAATAATCCTTGCTGGAAATAGCTTAGAATTACTACTAGTCCTAATGAAAGAAAAGAAAAATGTGCAAGCTCCTCCCTGTAAGAATGCCTCGACCTCTTCTCAATGTAGCTATTAGAGCGGTTATATAAACTCTTCATATTCCTCTGGATTTGATGGATGTGGGTGACCTAAAATTGACACGAGTCAACATGGGCACCAAAAAATTCGAAGGTTTTGAATTTGGGTGTGCATTAAATAGCCAAGGCTTTATAGAGGTTGTAATAATGAGGCTTATAGGGGTAATTATTCATTAATTTCACAGTTAGGACACGAGATAGGTCACATATTTTCATATTGCCTCACTCCAAAAAATTCTATTGAATATAACTCAATCTTCTTCGGAAAACATGCAACTTGCAAGGGTAAGTATGTGGTAAACACGTGTCTCATAGATGCAACGAACACATGTGTGAATTTTTATTATTTGGCTACCTAGAAAATAATCCATGGTACCTATTTTAACCAAATGGAATTCTAGGTTGAATCCTTTGATAGAAAAAAAAAACATCCATTGTTCAATAACATTGTTATGCTGAATATAGACTTGTATTCCTCTGTTTATCCTAGAATAACGAGACGACCTCCGTTCTCCAAAGTGTACAACTAGCTCGGGTTCAAAGGACTTGAAAATCTCTACAAGGAAATAAAAATCACAAACATCTCTCATGAAGAGGTCAAGCTATTTGCTAGAGACTTACTTACATCTCTTCTGAATTGAGACAATGGAAGTTATAGACTCAATCCCAAGCTATTGGTCAAACAACCTGCAGACAAGGTTATCAACAACAACAACCTGGTATCCTCTGTTTGAGAGATGCAAAGTTGTCACAAATCCCAAGTAACCAAACCCTCCTACAACCATTACTTAATTCCCTTTACCTCCCCCTTCCATGGTAGGGGATATTGTTTTCACTTATTTCTCCTTCACGGAAACAACCCTTGGAGAAAATATGACAAAATTTCTTCTATTTAAAGAAATATAAATATCATTGACTCTGGAAAGTTGAAGCTTTTAAACATTGTAAGCCAAGTAACAAAATTTTTATAACCTATGCCTATACAAAATACCAAAAGGCTAGCTAAGAATCTTAATGGTGAAGAAAACCCGAATAATATTTTGTGGTATTAAAGGCAAATGAGGTTCGCCCACAATCACTTACGAGCAGGAATCCATGTTAATAGAGGAATATGTTTCTCTATCGAAATTCAATAGAGTTAGAAACCATATAGAGTAATTTGATTCTACAATAACAATAGGAATAAATGTTCAGTGGTAGGAAAGGGTTGAAACTCTGATGCAAGATGAGGAAGTGGCAGGAAAGGGTTTTGCAAGATGAGAAAATTTTCATGGTATTGCAAAGAAAGAGGAAAGGAAACTTTCCTTAGCAGCACAATGCGAAAGCAAAGAAAATTTTGGGATGGAAAATTAAAAATAATAAATTAATTAAAATGATAAAATTTAATGTGTAAGTTAAACTATGTATAATTTGTAAAGACAAATTTGGTCAAACATGAAACAAAACATGAAAAAAAAATTGAATGACATATAAATAGAATATTTTCACTTTACAACCATTATTAATTAACAAAATTTGGGCATTGTGGCATTGTAACCATCCACAATGCATGACCTAAAGGGCATCCTCATTCATCATGTAGAATGTTTGAATTATTATCATAATTTACTCATGAAGAGTTGGCAATGGAAGATTTTTTTGTGGATTCTACCTCCATGGTAGAAGAGTTGGAGATAACTTCACAACAAATATGGATCTCCATAAGTCTTAATACAAAGGTATTTGGATTATCTAGTGGTCTAGAGCTAGATTCACTTTTTCAAAAGATATGGGGGTTGGTACTTTTAAAAATATCACAAGACCTAATTAAGCACTTCCCATGGTTATAAGATGGAGTCAACTTTGGGCACAAGAAACTCATTTATTCATGCCAATAGTCCTTTCCTTCAATGAGCTTGGATGTTCATAGGTAGGAAATAAAAGACCAAACCTACAACTACTCAAAGAGAATAAGGTTCATTTAAAAAAGAAAATTTCACATGAAGAAAGGTCCATCCCCACTTATAACCCACATCTACACCCAAATCTGTTACATAGTGAATGAAGCTACAACTTATATAAAGGAAGAGACAACATGTATGATACATTCACCAGTCTTTTATTACAACATCTTCATACTAAATAAAAATTCAATAAGGAATTTTATAACCTAAACTTAGAAACATTCATATTTTATTTTAAAAAAATAAAGAAATGAAGAGGTAAGTACACAAACACATGAAACTAAAAACTAGCTATAATCATAGTCTTTGATACAAAGAATAGAAATTAACCACGATGAAGAATAGTAGCCTTCAAACAATAACATCAATTTTTCTCACCCTTTGAAATTTGTTCCATTTGTTGTCATGTTAGGTCCTAAATTATACTTTTCAAACCATTTCGTTACACACACAAACTTGGGTTGTTTTACTTGTAATTTTAATGTTTTAACAAATGGCTAGAATCAAACAAAGAATAAGTCACAAACCCAAATATCTCCATTATTCATGGTCAATTCATGGTTCCTAGTGACAAAGTCATGGTGTGATTAAAGCTCCATCACATTTATTTAATCAAACAAAACCAAATAACTATAACTTGTTAGCTATTATTGATTGGATTTGAGGAGTTTATCTTGCCCAAGTTTATTGCCTAGTAAAACCTTTCGATAGATTATGCTAGTTGTGCATATGGAATTGTATGATTCTGTGTCTGCCATGAACAAGATCATGGGAAAAAAGTTGGATTTCCTAGCCCTTTTACTGTGTTAATTGGCCCATAGCTTGCAATACTAGTATATCAAAACAAATACTATAGATTATTTATTTTCATTAAAGGTCCCCTATTAGACATTAACACAAGTTGGGAAACACCACAGGTAAAAACTTGGTGAGTGAAACCTCTAAGCTCGATCATGTCATGCATTCACTAGGCTAAACCTTTTTAAAACTTTAGGCTTGAGTAAAAATATTCCATGTACGATTGCCTCTAACATATTAGAGGTGATATTTAATGTTTCCACAGGGACATAATAAAATATAAGTAGTTATTTTAGACATGATAATATTTGATTTATGAGTGTACTAGTTAAGGGATTATAGCTTGGATTTAAGGGGATAGGGAATTTGTTGGTTATGGGTTAAGGACTTATGGGTTGTGATAATGAGGCCCCTAATCCTCTTATCACCACTATTAGTGGTTCCTCAATCAATTCTTATTGTTTCCTTCCCTGTATGCACCTTAGCCCATATGACATTAGGTCCTAAGTCACCTTCTCATTTTCTAATGCTAGGATTATGAAACTTACTAAACCATGCTTAGACCTCCCGTTTCCCCATTCAATGCACAAAAAGATACCCCTACCACCTTTTTAGTCATTCCATTCAACTTATCCTAATGTTATGAACCACACAATTTGGTCCCAATGCCTTTAAAACTACACCCTTAGGCCCCCTTGACTAAGGGATTAAATGCATTAGGGTTTATGGGTTGTGATAAGGCCCCCCCTAATCCCTTGATCACAACTATTAGGGGTTCCCCAATTAAATTCAATTACATGATACATAAGAAAAATTGAAAGAAAAAGACAAGGAACTTGGAAAATTGAAAGTAGTTGTCTAAGAATTAATGGAATGAAAAGCTATCATGGAGATGGGGAAATATTATGGTGGAGTTAATAAAAATCCATCCAACAATGTACGAATTACATTACACTATTTATTTATATATATATATATGTTTAACCATGTTTGAAAATAAGGTTGAGTTTAACGTATGTTTTCTCCTCTTAACATATCTTCTAGCCCACATATGTTGAGAGTATTAGTGTAATTTTTTTAGAAGAAAGTCATTCCTAAAGAATGAGGTAGTATTCTCACCATATGAAAAAGGGAGATCTAATTATAAGATGACCTTGGTCAAAATTTTATTGAAGGGACAAAACAGGGAGTCAAAAGGGGATGCACCTAGATATGGATAGCTTGGAGATTGCACCATTCATGTAGTTGACATGAAACTAACATGCTTATGTCATTTTCAAATATACTTGGAGAAAAATAAGGGAATTTGAATGTTTTTTTGAGCATGTTGTGGATAGAACCTTTGATAAATATTTTAGACTTGTATGTGATTGTTACCCATACATTCCGTAAGAGAATGGACCAATGTCAAAGGATGATGATAGCTAAAGAGACATCCTTATATCCTATTTTTTCTTTTGAGGGGACATGAATTACGTTGGGTCATGCATGAAGATGAAGCTTACTTTATTCCCATGAACTTAGATGAATTTGTGGACATTAGAAGACCATATTGTTTCCCTTTTAAATAAAATGTTTGGAGGATATTTGGGGGAAATGTGATTTTCCATAAAATGTAGATCGGATTTGGGGACCTTGTGGCTCTTTTTCTTGGACCCTAGTAGTGCTTGGATGTTGCATTTGAGGGGTTAGTGGACAAAAACCTAATATGACCAATAATATTAGTGTTTAAGAACCTATTGTTTGGGAGAAAGGCTTAGGGGTTCTAGGAGTTAAGGGGTTTATGGGTTTAGGCGTCAGGGGTTAATGGTAAAGGGTAAAGGTTTAGAGCATAAGTGGTTTAAGGGTTAAGGGGTTGAGGTCTAGGGGGTGTAGGGGATAGAGGCTAATGAATTAGTGGTTAAGGGCTTCAGGGGTTAAGGGTTAGGAACCAAGGGATTAGGGGTTAGGGGATTTTGGGGGTTAAGTTATTAAGGGTTATGGGATATAGGTTTCAAAAGGTTAATGGGTTAGGGCTTAGGGATTATGGTTTAGAACTTATGGGCTTGAGGGATTCTAAGTTAATGGTTAGTGGTTAAGGGGTTAGTGGATTAGGGTTGAAGGGATGAAGGGGTTAATGGGTTGTGAGTTATGACTATAGGGGTTAAAGGATTATGGATTTGGAGTTAAGGGGATAGGGATTTTACTGATTATGCATTAAGGGATTATGGGTTGCGATAATGGGGCCCCTAATTGCCTTATCATGACATTTGGGGGTTCCCATATCAATTTCTCTCATTTCGTTCCCTCTAGGCCACCTAACCCCTATTCCATGAGGTCTTAAGGGCCCTTCTCATTCTCTAATGCTAGGATTATAGATCTCATTAAACCTTTTGGCCCTGATTTTTGAACTTGTACTTAAATATATAATTCACACTATTCTCATCAGGGCCCATCACCTTGGGAGGCAGCAATAGCAATTCCAAATCCTTGTTCTCTTCCTCCTCTAATTCTCCCCATCGCACATTTATTGAAGCTTTGTTTCCCACCTTCTCCATCTCCTTCTTCCTTGCACCCTCCCTCTGTGCAACGTCTTTGGTTGTGGCTGAAACCCATTCCTAGGATGCTTGGACTATTTGTCTACAAAACTTCTCTAGCAGTGGCTTTGATCCTACTTCTTCTTCATTTTCGCTTATGAGAGCCCACTTCCCCTCCATTTTTGCCTGAAAGATGAATCCCTTCTACAGAGAGTTTGACAAAGGAACACCTTCTGCAAAGAAGTTTATCCAAACAATTTTTAATTTTTTTACCTAATAATTTATGAAAAAATAATTTTGTCTTTAAAAAAATATCTTAAAATAAACCCTTTACCCTTTTTTTACTAGCACCTTGTGTCTACATTGTAATAATTTAAGACAAAATTTCCTTTAAAAAAATAGCTTAAAATAAATCTTTTACCCTTTTTTTTCAAAAGAAAAAAACAACAATATTATATTAGATATAACAAATTTTTTACATATATTATAGGTCATATGTCCATTAATACAACAAAAAAATATTTTAGATGAAATATATGATTTGTTATGGGGTATAAAACTTGAAGGAAACAAAGCATAGAATTGTACCAACAAATGAATTGTTGAAAGATGGCATGAAATTTGGTTTTGAAATAATGTGTATAGTTCATGAGTCAATTCTTGTTGCGGTACATTTATTTTCGATTTACAGTGATGTATATATATTTTTTTCTAAATAATACTAAATTCTATTTATGAAACATAAAATACGTGGAGGCTTGGGCCTTTGTAGTTCTAGCCTATTCCAGAGGCATAGTTATACAAAAACTCAAAACAGTGACTTCCCTTGAAGGGGAAACCAACCAGCTTAGTGGTTTTATAGCTGCCCGTAGCGGGAAACCAACTTCATACATGGAGAATAGATAAGTGTTTAAAAATTTCAAAAAGAGCAGAAAATAAGGGTCTCGAAGACTTGGAACCTGAAACCAGAAACCGAAAAAAACCTGATGGCTTATGTGGCATTTCTTGGGGGAGGTGTCTCTTCCACAATGAGACACTGATACTCCTCAGTGTCATCTGCATGCTTGTCATAGGTGTCCTCCTTTGTGTTCTCGGGGACGTTGGTGGTGCGTGCGCTTCCAGGACCTCCATCGTCGCCTGACCAATCCTCACTGCTATTGTCAGAGCTTTTCTTCTACTGCTAGAGGCCGGAGCACCCTACATGAAAACGGACAGAGCACCCTGGACCATTCCCTTACCAGTAAGCTGCTGAGTCGTAGAGTCTGAGATAGACTTCTTAGGCAATTTTCTGGGACATGGGCTTTCAGCATTGAGAGCTTCCTCTTTGAAGCTAATGGTGATAGTGGCCATAATGCGAGGTCTGTCCATGGTGTAGGTGTAATGGAACTAGGAAGAATGGGCAGCTAGCAGACAGGCCACTGTCTCCAGGCGGGGAATCATCAAGGGAGAATAGGTGGAGGGAGAGATCAGTGGCGGGGAACGAGACCTTCTTGAAGCCCAGTCTCGGCCACGACCACTGTGGATGACAGGGTAACGCCCAAAAGAATTATCCAACGATGGGGAGGAGGTATCAAAATGAGTAGAAATTGGAGGTCTGGAAGCTTTGCCATGGTTTCTACCTCTGCAGCATCGCATACGGTGGTGGTGGGGCATGATGGAGATGGGGAAAATACAATGGCGAGGTGGAGACCATAGAGGCGAAGGAGTAGCATAATGTGAGGGCAGAGGAGCAGAGAGCCAAGGAGCCGAAGGCCTGCAAGGCGTAGAGACGAAGTTCAAACTACAGTGAATGACGTGAGAGAAATGCATGCCAAGGACAAATTAGATGCAGCAAAGGAGACTCCAGCACCTCCCTGTAGGCAATTGGAAGCTTGGCTCCGAGACTCCAGGGGGACAATTGCAGCTCGATGACAAAGGTAATGGAGGGAGTCTGCCATGCGAATTAATTTTGAAGAGCAGGTGAGTGCATCGACAGGTAAGCGGAGTAAATAAGCACTAGTGGATGCAATAAGGGAAATTAAATGCCTGCATCTAGAGACCATGGGTGGCCATGTGTCTAGGCCACGTGCCATCCCAAGCGCCCGCCGTATGACTGTCCTTAGAAGTCACCCACATCCAAGAGTGTTGTTTCTTTGTGCATCAGATTAGTGCATTCCTGTATGAGAGAGGGATCATGGAGGATGGTGAGGGGACCAGAGTGTAAGGTTTGGTCACTATCCACTCCCTTGTTCGCAAGCAGATCCACAAATTTTTTGCCTGATCGTTTAACATGTTTGAAGGAGATCGAATGATTATATTTCAGCCACTTTTCTATAAGCTCCAATATCGCTACCAATCTCCAGCTATTAGCCACCTTGGTGGCTGACACTCCCATGAGGAGTTGAGTAGCAACATTGATGAGAATTAGAGAGTCTCCTTCTATTTTGATAGGAAAATAATTGCGAAGTTGAGCAAGGAAAAGCCCTTGCCATAAGCCCTCCAATTCAATCGAATTGTTGGAGTCCCATCCTATGGAACCAAATAAGATCAAGAGGGGGTTGCCATTAGAGTCTCTAAAGATACCCCTGAATCTTGCATCGCCTGGGTTGCCTTTGGAGGCGCTGTCAAAATTCATCTTTATCGGGCCAACGGGAGGAGGAATCTAGATGTTGGGTGAGTCTAGATGAATGGGAGGAGAGCTCTTATTGGAGTGGCCTGAAGGTAGCGAGAGATGCCAATTCTACCAGATTAGCTTCTCCTGATCTTGAGTAGGGAAGTCAGAGTCCTGCCAATGTTGGAGAGCCAAAATTTCTTGGAGGTTGATGTAGAGGTTATTCCATATTGTGTCCAAGGGAGTGCACTAATTCTTGAATATTCTCTTGTTTCTTTCCTTCCAGAATGTCCATATAAGAAGACCCAGAATAAGAGTCCACAGTGAGTTTAATATCTTTCTATTGTAAGGAGCCGATGGCCAATTGGGGATGGTGCTGACAATGTCCCTTGAAATTCTGCTGAATTTTCTGCATCTGAAGCTCATTTTTTCCCACAATTTGTTAGCTAAGAAGTAGCTTTCCATAAGGTGCTGAGTGATTTCATTATGTGTTGAACAATTGGGGCACCGTGAGGGTCCAATGAATCCTTTTTTTACAAGATTGTCCCAGGTGAGAATTATTTTACGACATAGGAGCCATAGGAAAGTGGAGACTTTGGGCCAGATGAATGGTGTCCAAATTTGTGTCCATAGGGAGTTTTTTGGGTCTTGGGTGGGATTTATCAACTAGTATGCTTCCTTAGTGGTGAATGTGCCTCGAGGAGTATATCCCCATCTAAGAATATCTTTCTTTTCTGAGTATCTAATCTTTCTGCTGTTGAGTTTTGTGCTGATTTCCCTGTTGATGTCCTCCTGCCAATGTTGGAATATTTGGGTTACTGGTACCCATTGAAAATATCCCTAAGTTATGGAGGGTAACCAATACTAGTTGAATTTGTTGTCCAGATGATTGACCTGATCCACATGTAGCTGAGGCCGTAAAATAATTGCTAATTTGGGCCATTGTTTCCAAGAACCTACCCAGAAATGTGTTGTTCCCCCATCTCTGACCTCCCAAAAGCTGTTCTCTTGGATAAGGGCTCGATGTTGTTTGGCCACATTCCATATGAGGGAGCCTGCGTCTGCCTTTTTCAGCCTGATAAGATCCTCTGATGGTATATTGTTGGCATATTTTGCATTCCAAAGGACTTCCCACAGCGTGTTTGGCGCAGATATCCATTTCCACCAGATCCGAGTGCCCATGACTGCATTGCTGTGATGTAGATCTCAGAGGCCTAGAGCCCCATCCCTTTTTGACATACAAATTTTTGTCCATTTGACCAGAGCCCATTTTAAATTCTTCCCAGTAGAGGCCTAGAGGAAGTTGGGTGCTTCTAGAACTGAAAATAGATACAGGGGCATAGATTGCAAAATAGCTTCGATTAGAATGAGACGGCTAGCCATGTTGAGGGATCTGTAGGTCTAGGAGGAGAGATGGGCTTCCAGCTTCTCGAAGAGAATTTGCTAGAAGGAGTGTCTGATAGCAGAGTCAATCAAAGGTGCTCCAAGGTATTTAGCCAGTAAAGAGGCCATGGAGAAACCAAGAATTCTGGCAATTTTCCTTTGAGTAATGATGGGGGTATTGAAGAAAAAAATCTATGATTTTGCAACATTGATAGAGGTACTAGAGGCCTCCGAAAAGGTGTCGAGCAGGGATTTGAAGGTGAGAGCTTCTTGGACCGATGGGTGTCCGAATAACATATTGTCATCAAAAAGCTGCTGGTGGGTAGTGGCTTGGGAACCATGGATAGAGATGTTGCAGAGCTTCTGAGTGTGAAGAGCATTTTGTATGAGATGGCCTAACCCTTCAGCCATGAGGACAAAAAGGAAAGGGGACAGGGGGTCTCCTTGGCGAATGCCTCTGGAGGGGGAAAGGGACGGGAATGGATTCCATTTACAAGGATGGAGAAGAATGGGGAGGTAATGAGATTCATGACCCATCTGACCGAGGTGGGACATAAACCAAAATTTGTGAGAATCTGCTTGATATAATTCCAACTTAACTTGTCAAAAGATTTAGAGAGATCTATTTTAAGGAGCATACCTGCCTTCTTGGAGTGTTTCATGGAATGAATTACTTAATGTGTGAGAATAATTCCATATAAGATCTGTTGTCCTTCCACATATCCTATTTTTTCAGGTGATATAAGTAATGGAAGCAGAGTCTTGAGCCTATTGGCAATTACTTTAGAAATCAGCTTGTAAATAACGTTGCAGAGAGAAATGGGCCTAAATTTATCCGGAGTGTTGGAGTGATATTCTTTTGGAATGAGAGCTAAAAAGGTAGCATTGAGGGCCAGGAGCATCCAATGCAGAGTCCTAGATTCCTCTACTAATTTCCAGACTTTCAATTTTATAAGATCCCAGAAGTGATGGAAAAAGTTGGAAGTAAAGCCGTCTGGTCCTAGAGATTTGGCATATTTTAATTGTGCCATAGCTTGTTCTACTTCCTGAAGAGTGATTGGGCGGAGGAGCATATGATTATGTTCTTCTGTTATGATCTTGGAAATATGTTGAAGGATCTTACTTATGGTTGGCTGTTTTCTTTTTTGGGTTCAATTAAGAACCGTTTTGAAGTGATTGAGTAGCTCTCTCTCAATGTACTCATGTTCTTCCAGTATTTCTCCATGCTGATTATGTATCTGTGCAATATTATTATGCATCCGCCTTTGGATGGTTGAGCGGTGAAAGAATTTAGTATTCCTTTCCCCTTCTTTTAGCCATCTTATTTTGGATTTCTGCTTCCAGAGGATTTCTTCTTGCTTTCTTCTTTCTTCTAGCTGAGTAAGAAGGCTTTGTTCCTGAGTAGCAAGTGACTCAGTTCTTCCTTCATTGATTATGCACTACTGAAGTTTAGACATATTTTTTTCTAGAACCTTTTGATGTTGGAAGATGTTCCCAAAAGTGGAGTGATTCCATTGCTTAATCTGTGTTTTAATATTTTCGAGTTTTTTCTGGAATTGATACATTTTGGAGCCTGTAGGAGGTGTAAATATTTTCCAAGCATTGGTGACCATGCACTTAAAGTCTGGGTGAGTGAGCCAAAAATCTTCAAATCTGAAGGGTCGTTTGGTAGAATCTCTAGGTCGCAACCATTGTAAGAGAATGGGCTAATGGTCAGATCCAGAAAGAGGCAAAATGGAGGCTTGGATATCTCCTCCTAAGTGGATTGCATTATCCGATATGAGGAAGCGATCGAGCCTGGAGGCAATTTGCTGGGATCCTGAGTGTTTATTGTTTCATGTGTGCATTCCATTGGAGAAGGGAAGGTCGATTAACCAGTTTCTTTGGATGAAGTCCTTGAAGTGGTTACTTTCCATCTCTAACTTAGATCGTACTCCTATATTTTCTTCTAGCTTGGTAATCATGTTGAATGGTAATCATGTTGAGAGGATATATTCTGTTGGAGTTTAGAATTTCCATGGTAGTTAGCAACACCATCTTGTGCATCAGGTCTTGAGGGAAGTAAAAATTGGAAAGGTGACCATGAATGTTGGATCTGAGAAGATGGAAAGTGGCTTGTATGAGATTATGAGAAGCATGGAAATCGATGAGCGAAATTTCCTGTGGATTCCATGCAATGGCAAGGCCTCTCGAGGCACCAAAGGCATCAACTGCAATTGAGTGACAGCCAGGCCAAGCTTTGGAGATGATAGAGCCAAGGGTGTTGTTATTACATTTATTTTCTTGCATGAAAAAGACATAAGGTCTCCCTTGCTGAATCATGTTTTTAATCATTCTACATTTTGTGGGGTTGATAAGCCCTCTTGTATTCCATGAAGTGAGCTTCGTTGGGAACTATTGGAAATTGGCTGGAAAAACTTGGTCAACTTGGGATATCTTCCAGATTCCACTAACATTTCCCCAATGATGATGGTTCTTTGTAGATCTGTTCTTCTTCCCCTTTTCTTGGTTTCTTTGAGTAGTTTTTTTCCATCCCAAAGACTGTCTAGTTGTATGCCAAGTGATCTTTGCTGTTGCGCATGAAATAAAATCACCTCTATGATATCTATTTTTCTTTCATGTATTTTTTCATATTCTTTATTTTTGTAGGCTTGCCCTAAGCCAACAATATCCAAATATCCTAGGTCAATGCTCTCAGGTTCCTCTTCCATAAGACTAGAGTGTCTGCCCTCTGGGACAGAGCCATCCATGGGGAGTTTAGCTTGTAACAAGTCATCTATATCCATACTATTCAGCTGCCAGAGTATTAGATTTGAGTCCTTATTGAGACTGGGTGTGGAGCTGGTATTTTCTTGAGGAGCTTTTGGGGGAATTTGGGATTCAAGAGGGCCAGTGGAGGGTTTGGAGGTGGATGGCTTAGGTGATGTCTTAGGTTGTCGCAGAAGTTTATTGTCTGGATGTGTTTGCTTGGGAAAGATATCAAAGTTGTTACTGTTAGATGGAGCGGAGGAAGTGTGCTGAGGAGTTTTGGAAGCCAATGAGGGTTTCTTATGATGATTTTTGCGGTTGGAGACTTTTGTGAATCCCTCTACATCAGAGTTTTCCATAGTGACATTGGTTTTGGGGGTGAGATTTAATGGATAGTCCAGAAAGATATGTCCATGAGCGTGGCATTTTATGCATCTAAAGGGTACATGTTCATAGTCTATGGGTTGTATCCATTCAAAGTCATCATGATACATACTTACCGAATTCGTGAGGGCCTTAGCCAGATGCATGTAGACACAGATTCTTGCATACGATGTGTATCTTCTGAGCTTTTTTTCCTCAAAAACCTTTATAAACTCTCCTAAGCCATTATCTATAGCCTTTAGCGAATCTTCATCCCAGTACTCCACAGGCAGGGAGTACATCCTGATCCAAACAGGTGCCCAGCTGAAATCTTCTTTTTCTGGGTTGAATCTTTCAACCCAGTCTCTGAGATAAAGGCATATTGAGTTGAAAAAATAAGGGCCGCCATCTAAGATGCGGTTTTTTTCCTCAATGTAGTTAAATATTGCATTGAAAAAGCCTTTTGGCCCTAACTGAAGAGTGACATGTCCTTTTGGCTTCCATTTGGAGGCGATCCAGCCATGTAGTTCCTTTTTAGTAGGCCAGAATCCAACAAATTTCCCGATGAGTGCATGATCTTTCATGTACTGTATTTGTTCATTGATAAGGTGGCTGGGAAGATCTATCTTTGGCCGCTCTGCCACAATGGGGAAACAACACAATGGGGAAACAAGTAGCAAAGCTCGCCTTTGGCTGCTCCGTATTTCTTGCAGGCTCATGAGTCTTGCCATTTTTCATTTCTGTGGAATCATTCTTGTGATCTGCAGATTCAGAGGACATGTTCTATGTCGCATTAGAAATGATAGTTTCTTTAGTATATGAGAGGGGAGGGATACTATCCCCCCCCGTTGGGAGCGTCATCGGAAGGAGTCATGGGACTGACAGTTCTCTTTATCTGAAGGGATTGGGGGGCCATTGGTGCGGCAGACTGCACTTAGACCAGTACCATTGCAGGGTCTGTGAAAAACCCTAGGAATCCATTGGGGGAGCGCCCGCTCTCTCTCAAGCTTTTCAACGTACATTGATGCATATTATTTAATATTTCAATTTTCATTATTATCACCAATGTATATACACTCATTTTAGTTTATTTTTATGTTTTTAGATGGAAGTTTAACAACTAGAAGGAGGTCATGGAGCATACCAAGAATGGTGTACCTATATTCAATGAAAATAATTATGCACTTTGGAAAGGAAGAATGGAGGTCTATCTCTTCGCGCAAGGTTATGAAGTATGGGACACTGTTCAAAATGGATTTACATCAACCACGGATGAACAAGGTAAGAAGAATTTGGTAAATGATGCAAAAGCAAAGAATATTATTATCAGTGGACTTATTGAATCTACTTATCATAAGGTGTCATGTTGTAAAACCGCCAAAAATGTATGGGACAAGCTTGAGAATATATATGCAGGTGACTCAAATGTCAAAGAAGCAAAGCTTAAAATCTATAGAGAAAAATTTGAGCAACTCAGAATGAAAGAAGATTGCAACATTGCTGCATACTTTCAATACGTTGATGAAATAACAAATACTCTGGAAGGATTGGGAGAGCTAGTTGACGAGAAGACTATTATACAGAATATTCTTAGAACGTTACCAGGGAGATTCAACCCAAAGGTATCGGTCTTAGAATACAGTGCAAATCTAGACAAACTCAACGAAGAGGAATTACATGGAGATCTCATAGCATATGAAATGAGACTTGATAAAGAAGAGGGTAATTCGCATCTAGAAACTGCGTTCGTTGCATCTAAGAAAACCAATAAGGATAAAAAACCTTCAATTGAAAAGACATGCACCTGCAAGTGTGAATAAAAGGGAGATGATGAAGAAGGTCTTTCAGATGAAGAATATGCTTACTTCACGAGAAACATACAAATTGGTAATGGACAATTCAAAGGTAAACTTCCATTGATATGTTTCAACTGTAATGAGTTTGGGAATTTTGCAGCAAAATGTCTAAACAAAAGTAATGGCAACTCAAAAAGAAAGAATAGCTTTAAGAAATTCAACAAGAAAGGATCCAAAAGGAACTTTCTCTCTAAAGAAGATAGCTCATCATCCGATGAAGACAATGATAGTGAAGAAGAATCAAATGAGAGAGTATTGTTTATGGCCAAGCACAATAAGAAAGAGGTATCAAACAACGAAGAAGAAGGATGGACCATAGATGAATTTTATGAGGAAGCAATCAAGCTTATAAAAGATCTCAAGGCAGAGAATATTCGTTCCAAAACTCTTGAAGAACAAGTTCAAGGTCTCAAAATTGAAGTTGAAGAACACAAATTCATTGAAGAGTCACTTCAAAAGAAGTTGGAAGAAAGCAACCAAGAAAGGGGAGAATTAGAAGCCGAAGTAGTCTCGCTGCGTGAGGAAGTGAAGAAAGGAAAAACTATCCAAAACTATGCCAACAGCTCAAGGGCATTGGAAGAACTCATCAACAATCAACGATCTTACAATGACAAAATTGGCATCGGTTACAAAGAAGAAGAAGCAGGACCTTCTACAACAAAATACAATGAACCTATGAGATCTGACATGCATGTAGACTTCATTGGACAAGATTCGCAAGAACAACCTTGGAAGACAATTCCTCGACGAAAATTTCCATCCAGGTACCAACATATTTTTTATGGCTACTGTTATTCATGTGGAAAATTTGTTGATAAAGATGTAGAATGTCGCACGTACCCTAGGAACGAATACAAATCTAGGTACCAACATATTTTTTATGGCTCTTGTTATTCATGTGGAAAATTTGGTCATAAAATTTTGTAGAATGTCATACGTACCTAGGAACGAATAAAATTCCGGGAAATTCACGGAGTTGTATTCGTTCTAGGATACGTCTTATTCCTGACCAAATTTTCCACATGAATAACAGTAGCCATAAAAAATATGTTGGTACCTGGATGGAAATTTTCGTCGAGGAATTATCTTCCAAGGTTGTTCTTGTGAATCTTGTCCAGTGAAGTCTACATGCATGTCAGATCTCATAGGTTCATTGTATTTTGTTGTAGAAGGTCCTGCTTCTTCTTCTTTGTAACCGATGCCAGTTTTTTCGTTGTAAGATCGTTGATTGTTGATGAGTTCTTCCAATGCCCTTGAGCTGTTGGCATAGTTTTGGATAGTTTTTCCTTTCTTCACTTCCTCACGCAGCGAGACTACTTCGGCTTCTAATTCTTCCCTTTCTTGGTTTCTTTCTTCCAACTTCTTTTGAAGTGACTCTTCAATGCGTTTGTGTTCTTCAACTTCAATTTTGAGACCTTGAACTTGTTCTTCAATAGTTTTTGAATGGATCTTCTCTGCCTTGAGATGGGTTATATTGGGTATTCCTCATAGAAATTAAGATACATGATCCATCATTCTTCTTAAATTATTTATTACCTCTTAGCAACCACATTGGCCATAAACAATACTCTCTCATTAGATTCTTCTTCACTATCATTGTCTTCATCGAATGATGAGCTATCTTATTTAGAGAGAAAGTTCCTTTTGGATCCTTGCTTGTTGAATTTCTTAAAGCCTTTCTTTCTTTTTGAGTTTCCATTACTTTTGTTTGGACATTTTGCTGCAAAATGACCAACCTCATTATAGCTGAAACATATCAATGGAAGTTTACCTTTGAATTTTCCCTTACCAATTTGTAGTTTTCTCATGAAGTAAGCATATTCTTCATCTGAAAGACCTTCTTCATCATCTCCCTTTTCTTCACACTTGCAGGTGCGTGTCTTTTCAATTGAAGGTTGTTTATCCTTATTGGTTTTCTTATATGCAAAGAACGTAGTTTCTAGATGCGAAGTACCCTCTTCTTCATCAAGTCTCATTTCAAATGCTATGAGAACTCCATGTAATTCCTCTTTGCTGAGTTTGTCCATATTTGCACTGTATTCTAAGACCGATACCTTTGGGTTGAATCTCCCTGGTAACGTTCTAAGAATCTTCCGTATAATAGTCTTCTCGTCAACTGGCTCTCCCAATCCTTCCAGAGTATTGGTTATTTCATCAATGTATTGAAAGTATGCAACAATGTTGCAATCTTCTTTCATTCTGAGTTGCTCAAATTTTGCTCTATATATTTGAAGCTTTGCTTCTTTAACATTTGAGTCACCTGCATATATATTCTCAAGCTTGTCCCATACATTTTTGGCGGTTTTACAACCCAACACCTTATGATAAGCAGATTCAATAAGTCCACTGATAATAATATTCTTTGCTTTTACATCATTTACCAAATTCTTCTTACCTTGTTCATCCGCGGTTGATGTAAATCCATTTTGAACAGTGTCCCATACTTCGTAACCTTGCGCCAAGAGATAGACCTCCATTCTTCCTTTCCAAAGTGCATAATTATTTTCATTGAATAGAGGTACACCATTCTTGGTATGCTCCATGACCTCCTTCCAGCTGTTAAACTTCCATCTAAAAACATAAAAATAAACTAAAATGAGTGTATATACATTGGTGATAATAATGGTATGCGTTGTATGCGTTGTATTTTTTGAAATATTTGTCTGTGAAATCATACATTTTGTTTAATGTAATGGACATAGTTTCCCAATTGAAAGATAGAGGGATACCAATAATTGTACCATTTTATATGACAAAGAGTGTCTTATTCATATATATATATAATAAAATACATTTTAATTTATTCTATTGTATTCTCCATTATCGTTGTGAAATGTTACACCACTGATTAAATATATGGATGATTAAATATTATAATGAAGAGATGCAAAATATAATGATATGATATAAAAAATTAATCCAAACATCACATTCAAATGCACTAATAAAAATTTAATTCATATGAAATATGTTATAAGATATGTGTCGATTTTTGATGAATAATGAATTTAAAAAAATCACAATAATTGCACTGTCATGGGTCGATGTTTATAAAAAATACAAAATGAACACCGGTGGTTGTTAGTTACTGTGCATTGGTGTGTTTGCATGATAATGTGCACTGGTGAGTTTCTACAACCTATGGGCACAACAGAAATACCAATACCATTTAGAACGCTCGGTGCGTTTGTGTCATACTACGCACCAGTGCGTTTCTAAGACCTATGGGCACCACACAAATACCAATACCAATTAGAACGCATGGTGTGCTTTATCAACGACTACCACCCAGGCAATCTGATAGGCATTTCATGCACCGGTGCATTTTTATAACTTCACATCCCGGTGCTTTGTATCACCTACAGGGCGTCCGGTGCGGTTTTACGCCTTAACAACCCGATGCATGCGCCTTCGACTGACCCGATGCGACTGACTGGCTGACATGCACTGGGTCGTTGCTAAACACCCCAGGGCATCCGAAATTTGTTTTCTGTCCTGGTGCTTGGTAGGTTTACAGTACCAGTGCGTTCACAGTACAATGCACTGAAGCGTTGACACCTGATTAGCGCACCGATGAGAAAAACATCTGTAACAACCTTTGGCTGCCTAGGTTTTTTTAGTTGTGTTGAAATTTCGTTAGAAACTCCGCCAAAACCTCTGTTACAGAAAACAGATGTTGTAGAAAATATTTTTTTTGACAATTTTGGCCAATTTTATGACACTAAAATCCTCCGTTATAACCTCCGCTAGAGGGTATTTTCCTTGTAGTGTCACCATGGCCACCTCATCAACACACTCCACTATATAGGCGATAGGAACAATAAATACCCTATTGGGTAGGCTTATGTATAATAATACCAACATTATCTTGCACCCACCCATCGTATAGTCCATAATACTTTTAATAAGGTCCATCTGAACAAAGATATATGCATATGTGCATGGATCCATTATTCTCTCAGGATTATTTTTTTTATGTAAGTACCCAAAATACTGCCAATATTATCAGAAAGATAATAAAAAATCAAATATAAAAAAAAATTTGGAATACAAAACCAATTTAAAATTCTAATAACAAATATAATGTTAAGATCAAATTGTAAGATCCAAAGATTTTCTTTTTGAGTTTCTCCAATACCATAGAACCTTGTGAAACACTTCTTGATAGTCAACACTATTGTAGAACCTTGTGAAACACTTCTTCATAGTGAACAATAACATAGAATTGAAAGATAACAAAAATACCTTAAATTATAGGTAATTTTCATTTCTTTAAGCAAGTCTTGTAGATTTTCTAAAATAATGTCAATGTAAAAGACCAATACCCATTCGTATAAACAAATAATTTCATCTTTATCATAATGAATGTCAATGAGTTACCTTTTAACACTATAATCTACACCGTAAGAACCTCATCTACATGCTCCACTATATAAACAGAAGATTAAAGAACTTCAAAAATTTTGACATAAAAGAAAATTGCTTTTATTACATTTAAAAAAAAATAGATATGGAGGCTTAAGGCAGGTAGAAACTAAAATACCAAAGAGACACTTGAATCTTTACCAATGGAATAGATAGATACAAGATTTTGATTCTCAAAAAGTTTTTCTTCATAAAGTAAACATTGACAAGCTACAAGTTTCGAGTGTCACATCTCTCATTTTTATTTGATCAAAATAGTTTCTGGTATTGAGTTTTTATTTTGAAATTGAAAAAATGTAAGCTTTTTTTTTTAATTTAAATTTAAATTTGACGTTTATATAATTAGAATTAGAACCTGTATGGGTTGTTATTAATATATTATATAGATTTATTTCATAAATGTTATAAATGAGTAATTATAACATGTATTTTGATCATAATCTGCAGTTCCATCATGTTAATTTGATCTTTCATATTTCGATCAACAATTGTCACAATTTTTTCGATGCCTTCGCTACGAGATGTCAGAGTCCATTCTGCCAGAGGTGTGTCTTCATGTACTACTTTTAAACCTGTAACTAGTTCTAGCACACCAAAGCTATACACGTCACTTTTGGCCGAATATCTTTGTGATTTCATGTATTGCGGATCCATGTAACCATAACTCCCTCTAACGGCAGTGACTGTAAACTGGTTGTCTTTTGGGCCCAACTTTGAGAGTCCAAAATCAACCATTTTAGGACAGTTATCACCCTCCGGAAAAATTATTGCAGACTTTAAAAAACGGTGCAAGATAGGAGGTTTTGCTTCTTCATGAAGGTTTTTTTTTTTTTTTCAGAGGAGAAAAAATGTTGTTTCTTGTATTAGATAAAGGAAACAGTACATGCAATAACATAGTTAACAAAGTGTTACAGAAAGAAGCTTGATATGGGAAATCATATGCCATCAAAAAAGAGAAAAAGAGTTTATCAACATCTATCCATCAGGAGAATAACCACATAATGTTACCTGTCTGCCTTGAGAGGCCAAAAGCATACAACAGGTAGGCCAGGAAATATGTACACAGTAACCATGCAAGCTCATGTCCATAGTAAAAAAAGATAACCACCGAAGCGTGACTAAGGGAGGGGCAGCAAATAAGAGCTCGCCAGCGAGGGCCCCAACCAACGCTCGACGTGAATAGAACCGAAAGGTAATTCTAGGCCGAGTTTGGAGAGCTTGTCCACCCTTGTATTGGAATCTCTAAAGATGTGCTGCATAGGAGGGGAGCCCATAATGTGCCAAAGATGTACCGTCTTGTTGATCCAACCATTGAGACCCGGGGGATGAAAGGAAGCAGAGCCATTCAATCCATCAATGACTGCTTTGGAGTCCCCATAGATAGAGAGGTTTGAAATCTGAGCATTGTGAGCAAACCATAGAAACTCCAGAGGGGGAGGAGTTTGGCCCGCGAGTTAGTACCCTGACCCCCATTCCAGCTGATATGGAAACGTTCCTCCTAGGAAAGCTTGATCTAAGAGCCATAACCACAGACCCCAAACTGTTCTGCACCATCGAAGAACCCGACTGGAGTTTGGATAGGGTGAGGACGAAACCTGTGGGAGAGGTCGAGGATGGAAGGAAAAGATAAACCTTCATAATTGATCCAAATCAGAATTGAGTGGAGGATTCGATGTTTGAGAGGAGGGATCCCTGAAAAGATGAGTTTGTTTCTCGCCAGCCAAAATTCCCTGAAGAGGAAAAAAGGTAAGAAGCAATATCTCTGATTAATACTGCTCCACCTGGATATGCATTGGTCCACGCTGAGTGGCCTCCAAGAGGGATATTGTAGCAAGGAGAAAAAGTTAGACCAAACATCCAAAGTGAAAGAGCAGGATAAAAGGATGTGTGAGACAGACTCAACTTCATTGAGGCAAAAGGAACAAATGTCGGGCCCTAGTGGCCCCTCTTGAGCAGATTGTCCCGTGTAAAAATCTTTTCTTTCCATGCCAGCCATACAAAGAGAAGGATCTTAAGATGGATTTTCCTCTTCCAGAAGGTGGTGTAAAAAGGCTGAAAGGAGGCACACGAGTGAGATGAGGAGAGATTAAGGTATAAAGAGACCACATCAATAGAACCGTTAATAGTCGGGCCAGTCCAGAGGATGCAGTCACCCGAGGAGCTGTGATAGAATCCTGCTTCCTAGAGTGAGCGTGCAACCAAAGACCATTGGTCCACCGCAAGGTGGGTCAGACCCAATCAAAGGGCATCTTTCCAAATGGGGCAACCCTGTTGCCAAGTCAGGATGAATTACGATAGATAAAAGAGGCCTTTCTGGACAAGCTGATGATGAAGCTGTTGAGGGATGGAAAAGTCTTGAGATAATCCCGAAATTTCGTCGATCCCAATCAAAATTTCAAGACCATTCCCCAAAAAAAGACTAAACTACCATGAAAAATGTGGACAATGTACCTGAAACTTCGAGCAATAAGAGAGGCATGCAGGCAATAAGGGAAAACTCTGCGAAAAAAGGGGAGAAGCCCATCATGGAAATGGTATTTGATATGGAAAAGGGACAGCCAAATGTCGTTGCCAGAAAGTGTATGCCAAAATGATTTGGCCAGGAGTGCCTGATTGAACATGCGGATGTCAAGTAAGCCCCATCCCCTGAGATTTTTTGGAATGGTAATCATTTCAAGTTTGCAAAGGTGATATTTTTCGAGACCTTTTGCCCCCAACGAAATGAAGGAAGCAATGATTCTCCATATTCTAGCAATGATGGAAGCCGGGATAAGAAACAGATGAGCCCAAAACACCACAAACTGTTGGAGGACCGCTTGCACAAGAACGAACCTGCCACCAACATAAATCCAACGGTTCGACCACTACCATAGTCTATTTTGGAATGTTTCCAACAACGAGTGCCAATCTTGACTTAAATAGCCAAAGGGTTTTAATGGAAATCCAAGATACCTTAAAGCCCTTATCAAGAGGTACCAACGACATATGGAAGAGGCCAGTAATGATTAGGATGTCGTTTTGATCCCCCCATCTGGCCACTAAGAGGGATTTAACACCATTGACAATAAGACCTAAGGCTACCCCAAAATGCAGAAAAATGCAGTGGAGAGCAGACTAATGTGCACATGAAATGATACCAAAAATTAGAATATCGTCCACAAAAAAAGAGTGGGAAATAGAAGCGATACAAACAATTTTGATCCTTGAGAATAGGTTTCTGTGGTTCAGTTCAATAATTGTTGGCTCAACCCATCCATTATGAGAATAAACAGAAGTGGAGAGAGGGAGTAGCCGTGCCGCAGTCCCCTTCTAGCTTTGAAAAAATTTGAAGGGGCGCCATTGACAATTACAACATACAAGATAGTGGTAGTACATGCCAATATCCAAGCCACTTTGTGTTCCTGCAGCCTGATCTTGAACAAAACAAGGCTCACAAAGGACCAATCAATACATTCGTATGCCTTTAAGAGGTCAATTTTCATAATGATACCCTTCATTTTTAGAGTGCAATGAGTGCATCCCTTCCTGCGCCAGTCAAATTTCATCATGGATGAGTCGACCCGGGAGGAACCCATACTGATCCTTGGTAATGTGCTTCAAAAGGGGACCAATGATGCGCTTAGCAATGACTTTAGAGATGATCTTATAGAGGACATTACACAAGGAAATTGGCGTGATATAAAGAAAAGTTTTGGGAGCAGAAATCTTGGCAATTAGCACTATAAAAGTGGAATTAATGTCACCCAGGATCCTGCCTGTGATTCTGGAAGATTCCACCATCTACATGAGATCATCCGCCGGCATATCAAAAAAATGAGTATAAAATTCGACCGACCACCTGTCGGGTCCGGGACTTTTATCCACCACAAATGATTTAATAACGTCCCATAATTCATTTTTGGAGACTGGGGCATGTAATTTCTCATTCTCCAAATCATCAAACATGCGGGGGTATCGCTCCAAAGCCCAGACATGTTCCTTGAATCGGATGTCCTTGTTGCGTTTGTAGTGCTCCGAAAAAAATCTGTGAGCCTCCAATCTAATTTCTACTGAACTGTGGAGGAGGGAGCCATCTGAGGTCTCGATATTCTAGATAGAATTGCAGTTCTTTCGCCCATTTGCGTAATGGTCAATTTTTTTTTAATTTTGGTCACCATCCTTGAGCCAAACAACCCGGCTTTTGAGTTTCCATATGAGTTCCTAGGCTTTTAAAATGGATAATTTCTTGTCTTCTAAGGCCTTAAGCGACAAGAGCACAGATTCATCTGGGGGATCGGTGACCATAGACGCATAAATATTGGTGATTTAAATTTCCAATTTCCAGAGATCCAAGATCATCTGAGCCTTTCTGTCCTTCTCCCAAACCTTAGTCCAGCGTTTGAGAGCTCTAAGCTGCACGGTGAGTGAGGGAGGAGCCCTACTATCAGGAGAGGTAGTCCAAGTATCTTTGAATTTAGCGATGAAATCCAGGTCTTCGAGCCATAGTCTATTAAACTTAAAAGGAACTCCCCTGTAAGGAGGGGTCGACCACCAATGAAAGCCCATAGGATGGTGTTCGGATATACTATCCAAGATTACAAAAGAACGTAGGTCTCCCCACAATTCCATAACTGCTTCATGAACCAAACAACGGTCCAAAATTTTGCCAATAAAAACAGCACCAATTCTTCGATTCATTAAGGTTGGCTTCAAAGGTGAAGGGAAAATGGAACAAAGCTTCTCACCCATGGGGTCCATACGACAGTGCATACCCCAACTTTCCGAGGGAGCCAAGGTGGCGTTGAGGTCGCCGATAAGGATCAAGTTAGGAATGCCTAAAATGTTGGAGGAGTGTATTCGATCCCAAAACTCGACCCTGTGGTGACAGGGGGCATACATATTGATGAGGTTGAAGCATGGGGAGAAACCATAGATATTTTCCATTGAGAAGAATGTCGGCAAAAAAGATGAAGGCTTTGAAAGTCACGAAGGAAGGGTCCCATAAAATGACAAGGCCACCAGACTTTCTAATAGCATATGTACCCATGATATGCCACCAAGGGTGAATATCAAGGAAATATGGGACAACCTTATTGAACAGACACACAGTTTCCAGGATGAATATAATAGAAGGAAAAATAGAGGATAGCATTCGCCTCAGGCGAAGGGACTTGTCATGAAGGTATTACAAAGCCACAACAACTTGAAACACTATGTCCATACGAGCGGCCCAAGGTAGTGGAATTTTAAGATCCTTGTTTTTGTGAAGTCTATCATACAAACTCCCATTGGAAATGAACTCAAGCACAAGAATTCGATCACCTGTAGATGTGTCACCCACAAAATTGTTAAAAGAAAAATACCTAGTAACGGAATTTTACCCAATAAAAAATTATCCCATGCTATACATGGTAAAGTAATCGTTAAGAGTTCAAAGCAGTCTACACATCAAAACTGAATTAACTAATTTATTAAGGTTCAAAACTTTCAAAATTGTTTAATATTTCTAGGAATCAAAGCATTCTACAGAAAGAAACAATTGTTAATTAATTCCTAATAGAAGATCAACCATGTTAATCAATTCCTAATAGAGGATCACCACAAGGTTGAGATTGAATTTGAAAAAATTAGAGCAATAATGATAATGATGATAATGATTAAATATCACTACACCAATGCTGCCGAACCTCAAGAAAAGAAATAATTGTGATTCTTCAAAATCTTGTTTTTATGATAAAAAAAGAAGGGAAAGAAGCACTCCAAAATCACTATAGTTGGGCTCAATTAATAATTCAAGAAGATTGGAAATGTGAAAAATGTTAGGAAATTGTGAGTGGATGTGAGTAAGAGCATGACAGTCTAAAAGGAAGTGTTTTCCATCTTCCACTACCTTAGTACCGCAAATTCAACAGATTCTATCTTCCCAAGGAGTCTTGGGAGTAGACCACCACCCAATTTCGCTTCAAAGCTCGTGAGAATTAGTTCTTATCCTAACTATGTTCATTTTTTTCTTAGTGCTGGTCAAGAGAGATAATTTTGGTAATCAAGGGTGGGTTTGATCACTTCCTTATAGTATCTTATCTTCCTTTTATGCCCGAGCTCCTTATTGTACCATATTTTGTCCTTCAAATTGGAGGTAACAATATATTTGACACTATCCTTGTTTCCCATGATGATCTCCTCCTTAATCCCCCAATGGTTGAGCCAAGGTTGGGCATCCTTATGCCACCCGCACTTAAGGTGAAGGTGAGGGTTTTGACTAAAGTTAGAAGCAATTTTTAGGAGCCTCTTGGATTCCATGTTGTAAAGCTTCTTCTTATACACCGGGTATCTAAAAATAGTCATACTTCCAATGGGGGATAGGTCAGCTTTGATCAAGATGATAGGATAGAGAGTAGTTCTCTTGATCTTGAGGTTGTAGGTTATGAACTGATTTTGAATAATCTCAATATTTCTCCACGAATTTCAGGATATACTGCAACCCCAAACTTCACATCCATATAAGACAACATGGGTGACGAGTGACTCAAAGATGAATTTTTTTTTACTCCAAATTAAAAGATCAGTCCAATTACAATTGTTTTCAAGCTCATAATAAAATTCTTGGCCTCCAATAATCCTTTTCTGAATACTATAATTCCTATTGAGCTGATGAGGAAAGTCAATATCAAAATATTGATAAGAAAAAACCTGCTCTAAGCAATGGTTATCATAGATGAAACTACCATGGGTAGTCTTTTTGGATTTAATGATCAGGACTTTAGTCTTGTCGTTATTAACTATCACACCCATCTTGGCATAGTATACATGAAGATTCTTAAGCTACTTATCTAGGTCATCAAGAAATTTTTCAAGAAGGACGACATCATCATCACAAAGGAGAAGAGTAATGAATATACTAGCAAGCTCGGTGCCCTTGCAACTTTGCAGTTTCCAGACACTCCTCTGCAATTATCTTAAGAGTGATTCTGAGGTGAAATTCCCAAATCAACCATTATTGAGTTGAGAGGATTATTCTACAACCCAGTGTGAAGGCTATGCCTAAATATGCCTTTGTTCAACTTGGAGTTCACACATGTCCCTTTTAAACTAAAAATAAAATATTATCTAAATAGAAAAATAATGTCCTCTATAATAAAAATAAATAAATAAAGAATATGCTAGATATGTTTAATTAGTTATCCATATAATCTAATATAATTTCATATAAAGTGATCAGAAATAAAAGAAAAAATATGTCACTAAAATATTTAAACCTTATATTTTTCAAAAATATTTTAACGGTGTCAACTTTAATATTGAATTTTTTTTTTTAAGAAAATAATAATAAAATGTTTTAATTTTTTAAATAATAAAATATCCAATGTAGGTTATAAATAAAATACTTTAATATGAAGTAACATTGGTGTATACTTAAAAATATATTAATAACAAAAAAATCATTTTAATGTTTGCTCATAATATGATTCAATGAACATGTTATATAATCTCTATAGCATTCAAAAATATAATTTAAAAAATGAAAAACTACACATTATTTTTTGCACTCAAAAATAAGTTTTCACTTGAAGAAATTTCATCTCTCTTTGCTCATATTAAATATGTACTCATGATATATCTATATTGGTAGTATTACTCATTGAGAACTATTTAAAATCCCAATTTCTTTCTGATATATGGTTTTTTGACTCATAGTTTTTAGAAGAAAAAAAAAACCTATATGTTATATATACATTATATATTAAAGTGAAATTTAACTACAGGGAAAAATAGCATGGCTGTTGGGAAAAATACTGAGAGGGGGGGGGGGGGGGGTGAATCAGTATTTAGAGCTAATTGATAAATTTTTAGTTCTCGTTTCTCTTAAAACCATATGTTACATTACTGCATCCAACTTTGTAGTGTCCAAGACATCTTATCATGTCTTTATATTTGCATTATTGCATATAGCATCATTTATCATCGCATATATAGCAAGCATGAATAGAAATAACTCGCACAAACCATCAAACATAAGAAACACATATGAACACCAGGATTTAAGGTGGAAACCCAATTCGGGAGAAAAAACCACCGAAGTTTCTGTCTTCAATATTTTAGTACAAAGAAAACATATTACAATTTCCGTGTCACAGATTTATACCAAAGACGTTGTGCACCCACCGCTATGCTCGTCACACACTGCCTCGTGCAGACAGCGCTGGAAGGGAGCTACAACCCCGTGATCATAACATCAACTTCTATATACAGAAGGCTTCAACCATCTGATCCACTGCAGACCACCTTCCATCAATTTTCACACTGGTTCAAACAGTTTCAATGCAACCCTTTATTCAATTATCAAAAAACATATTTTCCCAATTCTTCATAGTGCGACCACTGTAACCTATACATCAGAAGTAATCCAGACTTCAGAGAATATATGCATTCAACATCCCGTGTATCCTTCTGTGTATGTTAATCTTCAGAAACCCCAACTATCATATGCACTTTCAATGTAGATGGCTCGCATATATATATATATATATATATATATATATATATATATTCGTGTTGTTCTTGTATAGACCTGTAATAATAATATTTTTGCAGAGCAGATCAGATCTACAAAAACTTACCCGGATTCATATGTGTTCTTTTAGCAGACATGCGCCAGTTCTTCATGACTTCGTCCGTCGTTTAAGACCAGAGGTTCATTCGGATTTTACAGTTAAGAACAAAATTCGCCCATACAGATATTCCTTCGAGAGCTTCATTCATTCATCACCCTTATGCATGCACATGTTCTTCATCCTTTCGTTAGTCGATCTAATTATTATATTTTCACGTGCACCATCGCTTCAGATATATCAGTGTTTATTCCTTCAGATATCTCCAAAGGAGATTCGTTTTACTGTCAACACTTCTCACACCCTCTCTTCTTCATACTTCTCATTACTTTATATAGTTTCCACCCTTAAAAACCATGGGACAAAACTATTTTAACTGCTAATGGTAATCCTTTTACAATATTTCCATTAGTTTGGCCCTCGGGGTTTTTATATTTTTTTATTTATTATTAAATTATTTATCAATAAACAAATATTGCATAGTCATCATTACGTCACTGCGGGGGCTCTTGCGGTACGGATGAAAATTTTAGCTGGAACCCCCGCACTTAATCTCCACCGTCGATTTTCGGTCAACGCTTGATTGCTTGTTCAACTGCGGAGGCACCCCTTCTGGTTTTTTTTTTTTAAACCTTTACACTGCCCCGTAAAAATAAAAATTCAATTCCGGGATATATATAAAAAAAAACTTTCGAATAGTTTAATATTTCAACAAAACTTTGACCCCTGGCCCACATATGCGCCCCTCCATACCAAACTAAACTTCGCGCAGGTTCATTTCCCGATCACCATTGGATCGTGAGCCTCCAAGATCGACGGATATCGCTTGGGCAACTAACACGAGCAATAACGCATGATGGCGTGTTGTACTTGTGTTATTCGTCGTACATCTTAATTATCGTCCGCGCTTCTTCATCGAGCGATCACCGTCCGATAGCTTCTTTTCAGATCGACGACGCAAAAGCAATTTCGCTGGCCATCCTGGGTCGATTGTTAACATGTGATGGACGATCGTTATCATCCGCTTGGTGGTTTTTGCAGGGACGCGTGTCAACACCTGTATGGAATCGCTCCCCATTCAGGAAATACCGCGTATCGTCGAAAGGTGGTGCGAAAAAACCCACGGTTTCGCTCCACACTGCCGTTACTATTCCTCTCGGTCACGGTTCTGCCTTAGCACATGGCTCCGTCTAATAATCTGCGCCATCTCTAAAACTTTGTTTTAAGTATTCTTCCGCAGGTTATATATATATATATATATATATATATATATATATATATATATATATATATATATATATATATATATATATAATGTGTTTTGTACAGAATGCGTCCATGGCTCACTGTACTAAGACCTTAGCAATCCGATAAAAGCACGAATCTATCCATAGATCATCACACAGAGTTGTAGGAAATATCATACGAGAATTGAACCAATCAAAGCCCTAATTGCTCTGGGTATTAAAAGAGTATCACCGAAACTCAACCATACACAGATTTTCTTTCTCCTCCATACATTAAATTTATACATGAATTAACTTTCGCAGGGATTATAATTTTTGTAAATTCAAATCAACCCTGTCTTTGGACAATTCTCCTTCAATGTACTGCTTGTCTCTGTAAATGCATTTTTCCTCTGTTCTTTGCTGTTGATCCTGCTAATCGTTGATCTCTGCAACTCTGTTGTTCTTCTTCGTTGCCCATGCCTTTTCCAATTCCGTTGCCTCAGTTCTGCAAGTCCTTCATTAATTAGGTTGCCATCAAGGACAACACATGGCATCATATGGCCAACAATCTCCCCCTTTGGACTTGATGGCAACCATGATAGTGTTTGATCATTACAGTAGATAGATACATTGATTGTAACCATTATTCAAACACCATGATACTCTCCCCCTTTGACATCAAGGTCAAAGGTTTGACAATACCATGCTCCCCCTGAGGTCATGCCTTGTCATATGACCAATGCTCCCCCTTAGCCTGTGCAATCAAAGATGCCCACCAGCACCTCACAACCAATTTAGTTTTCTGTAATTAAGTAGACCGGATCCTCTGCATGGCAGAGATTACTCCCAGTTTCTATCTGAGATATTCGAACGCTTCCCTGGGTAGAGGTTTGGTAAATATATCAGCAACTTTTTCTTTGGAGGAAACATCAATTTTACCTTTTGCTCAAGCACCTGTTCTCGTAAGAAATGATATTTTATGGGAATGTGCTTGGTCTTGGAATGCATAACATGATTCTTTGAGATACTGATGGCACTTGTGTTATCACACATAATGGAGATAGGTGGTGAACATTTGACTTGAAAATCTTGTAGGGTTTGCATCAGCCAAAGAAGTTGAGTGCAACATGATGCTGCAGCCACATATTCTGCTTCTGTTGTAGATAAAGAAATGGAGCTTTGCTTTTTGCTAAACCAAGATACTAACCGAGGCCCCATATAGAATGCACCACCACTAGTGCTTTTCCGATCATCAATACTTCCAGCCCAATCTGCATCAATGTATGCATGAAGAGTAAGATTAGCATTCTTTGGATACCATAGTCCAAAATCTTGAGTTCCTTGTAGATATTTGAATATTCATTTCACAGCCTGAAGGTGAGACTCTTTTGGATTGGCTTGAAATCGTCCAACAATCCCAACTGCATGCATAATGTCTGGTCTTGTCCCAGTGAGATAAAGTAGACTTCCTATCATAGATCTGTATTCTGGTTGATTCACCGTGGGAGAATCATCACTAGAACTGAGATTACATCCGGTTATCATTGGTGTACTTACAGGTTTGCAATCTTCCATGCCATACTTCTTTAGGATTTGCTTAAGGTATTTTGCTTGTGATAAGAAAATGCCATCTGTTTCTTGTTGCACTTGCAAACCAAGAAAGAATTTTAGTTCCCCAAGTAAAGACATTTCAAATTCTTGCTGCATATCAGAAGCAAATTTCTGACTCATAGATTCTTCATTACTTCCAAAATTGATATCATCAACATATACAACCACAAATAATAGTTTGTCATTTTCAGTTTTTGTGTATAAGTTGCTATCTACAGATCCTTTTGAGAATCCTTGTTGATGGAGATATTTGTCAAGACGATAGTACCATGCCCTTGGAGCTTGTTTGAGACCATATAGAGATTTCTTAAGTCTACAAACAATTTTTTCATCATTTTCCAAAATGAAACCTTCTGGTTGTTCTATATAAACTTCTTCTTCTAGATCACCATTGAGAAAAGCATATTTAACATCCATTTGATAAACTTTGATTTGTTGGAAGCTTGAAAAAGCAAGAAACATTCTTATGGCTTCAAGTCTAGCTAGAGGAGCAAAAGTTTCTTCAAAGTCTATAACTTCTTGTTGAGCATACCCCTTGCAAACAAGTCTAGCTTTATTTCTTATAACATCCCCATTCTCATTTAACTTGTTTTTGAATATCCATTTGGTTCCAATGACATTTTGTCCCGAGGTCTTGGTACTAATTCCCAAGTGTGATTCTTTTCAATTTGATCAAGCTCTTCATTCATGGCTTGAATCTAGCATTCATCATTGCTGGCTTGAATGACACTGTGAGGTTCAACATTGGACAGAAATGCCAGATTGCTAGAGGATCCCACAAGAGTCCTTCTTGTTTGTACACCTGATCCCTTTTCTCCCAAAATTTGAGATTCTGGATGGTTCTTTTGAACATATCTGAATGGAGCCTTTTCAGACAAATCATCTTCGCGTTCTTCACTGGGTTCACTGTTTGTATCATTACTATTTGATGTAAAAGGATATGTGTAATCATCATCTTCATCTGTTGTTTTCTTTTCTTCTTTTGGAGCTGTAGGAGACTCATCAATAACAACATCAATACATTCAACAATCTTCCGAAGTCTTTTATTGTAACATTTATATACCCTACTCCTAGAGGAGTAACCAAGAAATATTACTTCATCTGCTCTAGGTTCAAACTTGCCAAGTTTTTCATCATTATTCTTGATAAAGCATTTGCTCCCAAAAATTCTAAAATTCTTTATAGTGGGAGGATTACCATACCAGAGTTCATATGGAGTTTTATCACTATTTACACGAACATGTGCTTTGTTGAGAATGTTGACTGCTGTATGTGCTTCTTCTCTCCAAAATGTGTCAGGTGTTCCGGAATCATCAAGCATAGCTCTAGCCATTTGTTGAACTGTTCTGTTCATCCTCTCTGCAACGCCATTCTGTTGTGGAGTGCCTGCTACAGAAAACTGTCTTTTTATGCCATGTTGTTCACAAAATTCAAGGAATTCATTGGATATATATTATCCTCCTCTATTAGATTTGAGACACTTGATTTTTAGATCTAACTCATTCTCAACTAGTGCTTTGAAGATCTGAAATTTCTCAAATGCTTCATCTTTGTGTTTAAGCAACCCAATCCAACACATTATAGAGAAATCATCAATGAACAAGATATAGTATTCTTCACCACATGGTGACTTTTTCCTCATAGGTCCACATATGTCGGTATGAATGAGTTCAAGAGGCTTGCTTGATGGTCCGTCCTTGGCATTAAATTGTACTCTGGTTTGCTTGCCGAATTGGCAAGATTTGCATATGATATTTTCAAGTAGAGTAATATTGGGAAGATCACGAACAGCTTTAAGTCTGCTTGATTTGTTGATTTGAGAGAAGCTCAAATGCCCCAACCTTCTATGCCATAGCCAATTTTCTAAAGATTTACTCAAATAACATTGTTCTTTGCAGTTCTTCAATATATATAGGTTGTTTGGAGTTCTTTTCCCTTTGATAATTGCTTTACCTGTATCAAGATCACGTACCACACATTCTTTTGAACTAAAAACAACTTCAGTTCCTTGATCACACATTTGACTTACACTTAACAAGTTATGCTTTAATCCATCCACATACATGAATTCATTAGCTTTCACTTTTTCTTTTAGAAACACAGACCCTTTTCCTTTAATGACCACAGGAGTATCATTTCCAAATGTAACATTCTTTTCCTTTTCTAGAGCACTATAAGTAAGAAGTTTGTCTTTATCACTTGTCATGTGTCTTGAGCATCCACTATCAATGTACCATTGGTTTTCTTCATCTTCTGCAAATAACTCTATGCCACAATTTTCCACTTGTAATTCCTTCTTTTTCCAAACTTTGGAGCTTGAAGGAACGTGTTCTTTTGGCTGAACTTTGCTCCTGCATTCTGATTCTTCATGGCCAAAGTTATTGCAATAAGCACATTCAACTTCATTTTGAAGAGGAGAAAAGTTGTTATAAGTATTCTTCATTGTTTCAATATCAATCCTTTTCTTTCTTGCTTCTCTTGTCATGATGGTTTTATATGCAACACATTGAACAACTTTATGACCAAAATTGTGACATGAGAAACATTGTCCATTGAAGAAGAAATTTCTGCGATCATAAAATATTCTATATGAATTTATTTGTTGATTGGTGTTTCTTTGAAAGCCATTCCTATAGTGTTCTTTGAATTGAGATGATCATGTTTTACCTGTAAATATTCTTTATTCCCTTGTTGAGTGGCAGCATGTTGTAAACCAGATGTAACTGCTTTTAGATAATTTGGTGCTGAAGCCTGGGAAGATTCTCCAATAAAACCAAGACCTGTCTTTATAAGAGGGGAACGTTGTACCTTGATAATCTCATCTAACGTTTCAGATCCTTTAGAAAATCTAAGATTCAGATTTTTTACTTTCTCAAGTTCTTTTCTTAGGCTTACTACTTCACACTCTAATTTCTCATTGTGTTTTTCCTTTTCTTCAAGCTGATTTTTCAGAGTCTCTATGGTTATTTTACTCTCTTCTAAGCAAATTTTGAGTTTATTGTTTTCATCAATAAAATCACTGTCTTCTAGAGCATCCACAAAAGTATCCTTTTCTTCTCTAGAATTTTTTTCAAATGCCATGAGAAGTCTAAGATCTTGTTCACATTATTCCTCACTATCAGATAACCCATCACTATCTTCATGAGTATAGTAACTCTTTTTAGTGCTAAAACGATTCTTATTCCTTCTTGCAACTTCCTTCCCCTTTTTATGCGTTTCTTTATAAGGACACTTAGCAGCATAATGTCCAACTCTTCCACAATCAAAACATTTGAAAGGAAGCTTACCTCTGAACCGTCCTGTCCCAAGTTGAAGTTTCTTTACAAAGTTTATCTCTTCTTCTTCTGAGATATATCCCGATCCTTCTATTTTTTGTACTTCCTTCCCTTTTGTAGAAGTTCTAAAGACTGCTTCTTTGACTTCAGATGGTCCTCCTCTTCTCATTTCATATGCAGTTAGTATGCCATGAAGTTGCACCATAGTAAGATTTTGAAGATCCTGCTTTTCTTCAAGAGCAGAAAATTTTGACTCAAATTTTGTTGTTAGTGATCTTAAGACTTTCTCAACCAAAGTAGATTCGGTTATTGTTTCTCCCAGATTTCTCATACGATTTACAATATCATCAAGACGTAAAAAGAAATTGGCAATGCTCTCTTCATTATCCATTTTTAGATTTTCATATTGAATTCTAAGAGTTTGTAGTTTAGCACTTTTTACCTTTGCATCACCTTCATAACTTAGAATGATCTTGTCCCATATTGCCTTTGCTGTATTCAGCTGCATGACTTTGACAAATTATGATTCAGTTAGACTTCCCAATAGAGCATTGAATGCCTTTGCATTTGTTTCATAATTCTTTCTTTCCGTTGGATCTGTTGGTACTGCAGCTGGATATTGATATCCTCCTTCAACAATTTCCCATACCTCTGCTCCTAGAGATTGAAGATAAGATCTCATCCTTGTTTTCCAGAATATTAAATTGTTTCCGTTGAAGAGTGGAGGCCTGATAGATGTTGTTCCATCTTGATTGCTCATCTTGCTTGATCTTCCTTCTAGCGGTTAAGCCTTTTTCAGAAGGACCTGCTGTGATACCAATTGTTGGGAAAAATACTAAGAGGGGGGGGGGGGTGAATAAGTATTTAGAGCTGACTGACAAATTTTTAATTCTCCTTTCTCTTAAAACCATATGTTACATTACTGCATCCAACTTGTATGTCCAGAGATCTTATCATGTCTTTACTTAGATTATTGCATCATTTATTCATCAGATAAGTAGCAAGCATGAATATAAATAAATGTACAAACCATCAAACATAAGAAACATATATGAACACCAGGATTTAAGGTGGAAACCCAATTCGGGAGAAAACCACCGCTGTTGAAGTCTTTGTCTTCAATATTTTAGTACAAAGAAAACATATTACAATTTATGTGCTGGTGCAGACTTATACCAGCACGCAGGCACCCACCTGCAGAAGGCTACAACCTTCTCTCATTTACCAGCCTCTCCTGGAAGGGAGCTACAATCCCCTGATCATAACATCGGCTTCTATATACAGAAGGCTTCAACCGTCTGATCCACTGCAGACCACCGTTCATCAATTTTCACACTGGTTCAAACAGTTTCAATGCAACCCTTTATTCAATTATCAACAAACATATTTGCCCAATTCTTCATAGTGCGACCACTATAACCTATACATCAGAAGTAATCCAGACTTCAGAGAATATATGCATTCAACGTCCCGTGTATCCTTCTGTGTATATTAATCTTCAGAAACCCCAATTGTCATATGCACTTTCAATGTAGATGGCTCACATATATATATATATTTGTGTTGTTCTTGTATAGACCTGTAATAATAATATGTTTGCAGAGCAGACCAGATCTACAAAAACTTACCCGGATTCATATGTGTTCTTTTAGCAGACATGCGCCAGTTCTTCATGACTTCGTCCGTCGTTTAAGACTAGAGGTTCATTCATATGTTACAGTTAAGAACAGAATTCACCCATCCAGATATTCCTTCGAGAGCTTCATTCATTCATCACCCTTATGCATGCACATGTTCTTCATCCTTTCGTTAGTCGATCTAATCATTATATTTTCACGTGCACCATCTATTCAGATATATCAGTGTTTAGTCCTTCAGATATCTCCAAAGGAGATTCATTTTACTGTCAACCCTTATCACACCACCTCTTCTTCATAATTCTCATTACTTTATATAGTTTCCGCCCTTAAAAACCATGGGACAAAACTATTTTAACCGCTAATGGTAATCCTTTTACAATATTTATATTAGTTTGGCCCTCGGGGTTTTTATATTTTTTTTATTTCTTATTAAATTATTTATCAATAAACAAATATTGCATAGTCATCATTACGTCACTGCGGGGGCTCTTGCGGTACGGATGAAAATTTTTGGCTGGAACCCCCGCACTTAATCTCCACCGTCGATTTCCGGTCAACGCTTGATTGCTTGTTCAACTGCGGAGGCACCCCTTCTGGTTTTTTTTAAAACCTTTACACTGCCCTGTAAAATTATTTTAAAATAAAAATTCAATTCCGGGCTATATATATATATATATAAAAAATTTCGAATAGTTTAATATTTCAACAAAACTTTGACCCCTGGCCCACATATGCGCCCCTCTGTACCAAACTAAACTTCGCGCAGGTCCATTGCCCGATCACCATTGGATCGTGAGCCTCCAATATTGACGGATATCGCTTGGGCAACTAGCATGAGAAATAATGCGCGATGGCGTGTTGTACTTGTGTTATTCATCGTGCATCTTAATTATCGTCCACGCTTCTTCATCGAGCGATCATCGTCCGATAGCTTCTTTTCAGATCGACAGCGCAAAAGAAATTTTTCTAGCCGTCCTGGGTCGATTGTTAACGTGCGATGGACGATCGTTATCGTGCGCTTGGTGATTTTTGCAGGGACGCGTGTCAACACCTATATAGAATCGCTCCCCATTCAGGAAATACCACGTATCGTCGAAAGGTGGTGCAAAAAAACCCACGGTTTCGCTCCACACCGCCATCACTGTTCCTCTCGGTCATGGTTCCGCCTTAGCACATGGTTCCGTCTAATAATCCGCGCCATCTCTAAAACTTTGTTTTAAGTATTCTTCCGCAAAGTTATATATATATATATATATATATATATATATATATATATATATATATATATATATATATATATATTTATTTATTTATATATATAATGTGTTCTGTACAGAATGCGTCCATGGCTCACTGTACCGAGACCTTAGCAATCCGATAAAAGCACGAATCTATCCATAGATCATCACACAGAGTTTCAGGAAATATCATACGAGAATTGAACCAATCAAAGCCCTAATTGCTCTGGGTATTAATATAGTATCACCGAAACTCAACCATACACAGGTTTTCTTTCTCCTCCATACATTAAATTTATACATGAATTAACTTTCGCAGGGATTATAATTTCTGTAAATTCAAATCAACCCTGTCTTTGAACAATTCTCCTTCAATGTACTGCTTGTCTCTGTAAATGCATTTTTCCTCTGTTCTTTGCTGCTGATCCTGCTAATCGTTGATCTCTGCAACTCTGCTGTTCTTTTTCGTTGCCCATGCCTTTTCCAATTCTATTGCCTCAGTTCTGCAAGTCCTTCATTAATTAGGTTGCCATCAAGGACAACACATGGCATCATATGGCCAACAATGGCCATAATTAGAGCGGGGAATCCTAAGGTCAAAGGTTATAGCCCATTATTCCTCCATTTTTTCATTGTGCATGTAATGTAGCTGGTTGTAGCATTAAGGTCGAAAGTTATAGCCCATTATTCCTCTATGTTAGCATTGTGCATGTAATGTAGGGGGTGTAGTATGTCGTTCAGTGGCCATTTTAAAATTCAAAGGTAATTTTGTAAAACTAAATTGATTAATGTTAATTAATGTTTGCCTAATGTTTAGGAGCATGTTTTTTCTCTTAAGAGGTCACAGGATCAAAACCAGAGGGGGGTAGAGTATGTATGACTTTGTAAACTTAACAGTCAAATCGTTGTGCGAAGGTGGGTCCCTTGTCCCATAATAAAGGGGATCTCATACACCAATTTGGTGTCTATATTGGTCGTGACCTTAAAATTGGATTATTATTATTATTATTTTGCATGTAATGTAGTTTATTGTAGCATCTTAAGGTCAAAAGTTATAGCCCATCATTCCTTTATGTTTACATTGTGCATGTAATGTAGCCGGGTGTCGTATGTCGTTTAGTGGCCATTTTAAAATCAAAAGATAATTTTGTAAAACTCAATTGATTAATTTTAATTAATGTTTATTAAAATCTATATGGTTTACCACAATTGAAATTTTTTAACATTCTATTTCTATTTTTTAAAAGTGAGAAATTTTCATAAATCAACATAGTTTTGGTGATTTAAAAGTTTGAGAAGGTAATTTTGAAAATTAAATAAAATGTGAGTATAAAATGGATACTATAAAAGAAAGTGAGTTTTATCTTCTACTCCCATGGTATAGAATATTTCATATACTTTTTAGTCCTATGAATTTTTGGAAGTTGACCAATGCCCAATTTCACTATGAATTACATGAGAATCAACTTTTATCTTACTAAAGTTCATTTTCTTCTTAACTCAAGTCAAAATACTAGTCCTTATTTTTGGAGATTGGGGTTGGTCATCTCCTTGCAATATTTTAATTTCCTATTTCCCTCTAATTATTTATTGCATTTTTTAACATTATCTTTATTGTAAGATGATTCCCTAATTTATTATTTTTAACACTATATTTATTATAAGACAATTTCCTCTTTTATTTCTTCATGGTTCAACTAAGATTGAGTGTCCTTTATGTCATCATTATTTGAGCCAAAGCTAGCTTAGCTCCATGTTATATAACAACTTCTTATACGTAAGATATACAAAAATATTTTTGATTTTCATGTCATTGAAAGTTGCGTTGTTGAGCCTTTATTTCTAGTGTCAAAAAAAAGGGGATTCTATCCCTAATTTTAAAACCCCTATTTTTTCTTTTCATAACCTTTTAAAATCGGTTGAAAAAGAAGTATATCGGTCCTTATTTCCATAAGTGATGTCTCCTATATATTTGAGAGGGAATTAAAGGGGGTTGTCATTTGTTCCTTTTAAAGGGAATCACAATCTCATAGATTCTTGGGTGAAACCTATTTTAAGATTAGGGACCTTACCTATCCACCAAAAACCTTTTTTTCGAGCACTTAAAGTTGATCATTTTGACCATATGGTAACCTAATATTTTTTCTTTCCTTCAATCTTAGTGGTTGAAGGTAGCCACCAAAAACACTGGCCATTTAAAGACTTTGAAGGTTCATAATCCTCACTTTTTACCTCTATAGGAAACCCTAAGCTTTGGCCTTGAGTTTGTTGATTTTTCATCGTCTTTCTTCGTTGGATGGACTTTTGCCTCCTTTCCAACGATGGGCCACTCCATCGGGTTTATCACTTGATGGATCCTTTTAGCTTGGAATTTTGTTAGAAATGATTGTGATTCAAGAATCCTTATTGTTACACCGATTTTTGGTCATCTAATCTGTTACTATTAGATGGACCAAAGTACACCATGTAAGACCAATTTTACCTCAGTAAAATTGCTTTCACTATGAAAAATAACTTAGTAATCCATACTTTATTAAGTTGTTTATGGTCTAAAGAGGAAACCCCATGAGGAATAATTGAATAAATCCTTATTTGTTTGATGTTCCTCAAGGGATAATTAATTAAACATCATTTTAATTAATATTCTTGGTCATATTTAACCTAAAACAAGAAAATTAATTAGATAAATCATTATTTATCTTATTATTTTCTAGGAATAATTATTTAAAACATTATTTAAGTATATTCCTTGCTAAATTTAACTAAATCATTTATAAATAATTGAATAAATCATTATTAATTTAATTATTACTCAACCACATTCTTAAAATAATAAATAAATCATTATTTATTTATTATTTACAAATAAAGGGATTTGACAAAATTCAAATTTATTTTCTCTCCAACAAAAATAATAAAATATTCCATAAAAGTTGGATCTAGATTTTGTTAATAATATTTTCATTATGCACCAATATCTATACTAACTCAATATTTTGGTATAAATAGAAGGGTTTTTCCATTCATTCACTACCTTTTGTTGCCTAAAGATCACTCTGGATCTATAATTTTGGTCTGACTTTGAACCTCCATTATTTTCATATTTTTGTACCTTTTTGTTTGTGAGCTCCCCTGAGTTCCATTTTTGTCTGGGTTTTTGATGCAGGTATTTTGCTATAAAACATATCCTTTCACATAACAATAGATTGTGTGTTCCATTTTCACAAGTACAATCAAAGTATTATGCACTATAGAGTGTATGTTTCCCTTTATTACAAAATCCAGAATTATAAGCTTATAAAAATCATTTAGATTTAACTTAAATTAAATACGAGGAGCCTAGCCAAACTAGAAACAAAATACTTGCATAAAATATAGTCAGAAATTACAAATTCAAACCAATGCAAACCCTTCCTTCGCTGAATATTACAATGATTGGCCTCTCATCTCTTGCCCTTCACATGAACTCTCACACTAATTCTCTCTATCTCTCACTGTATTCCTCACTCTGTCAAGCTTCATATTTATACACAATTATGAATTAACTCCAATCCATGATTTTCTCCACACAAATATCAACCAAAATCTAAAATATATTTATCCATAATTTGACTCAAGTGAGTTCCATTGAAGGAATTCCTGATCCCTAAATTATCCACCTAACTCAACTTTACTCATATCCTCCATTTATTAAAAGAATATTTACAATAATCCTCACACATATTTTTCTCTCTTAATTTATTAAAATGAGCATAAGAATTTATAAAATAATTAAAAAGACATGACCCCCTTTTTACTCAATTAAATAATGAAATCAAACAAGATGCTCCTGCATCAGACTCCCCATGTAGAGAATTTTCCATAGACTCCCATCTATGAGGTCTATCGCTTTTCTGTAATAATGCGACAACAACAAGTTTCGATGACTTATTCCCTCCAGGATTCCAAACTCTGTTTTGTCGCTGGTATTTTAAAGTATCAACTCCCTTTTGTAATTCATCACCAACATCACTCACTCTTTCAATCGGATTCCATCCGTCAATTCCTCGGAGTAATTCCTCTTTGTTTGATGCTTTCATCTCCAACTTCACTGAACGATCAACTTTCTGAAGTGAAGAATAATCAAGGATTTCTTATTGATCATAACTATAGTCATTGAATGCTCCTATAGTAACATATTCCTTATCTAGTGTTGTACCTGCATTCATAAAAAAACTATTAGTTTTAAAAAGATAAGACCTTTTGTCCTCTTTTAATGCTTCAAGCACCAATCTCTCATCATAAACCTTCTGGATTTCAATAAATCCTCTTTAGAATGGCTAGTTGCTTCCATATTTACCTTGCTGGTTCAATACTTTTGTTTCCTTTATGTCTCTAAGGACATAACTTTCTTGCTGCTCCTGATCTTTCATCTCATCTCCAAATAATTTCTGCTCAATTTCTCTGATTTCAGCATCATATTCATTAATGTTGTCTTCTGTACCTACAACCACATTATTATTTGAAAAGTCAAAACGTTCACATAACTCTATAAATGTTAGGAACATTTCATCTTTATCATGCACTGTAATTGCAATCTCTTCTATATCAGGTACTGCAAGCTTCATTTCTCCTTCAGGTTCCTTGAGCCATCCTTCCAAGAACTCTATTCCCATGTGAAATATTTCCAAAATTTCATCACAACCTTCATTCTCAGTTTCATTCTTCTTCTGGAAATCCTTTTGAGTTATCTTGTTTTCTGTATGATCACATTGCAAAATTCTGTCATCAATTTCATTAAACAAATTCATTTGTTTACCTCCTTGGAATATCACTTCGGCATTTTTGTTATACTTCTTCTCCATAACAGCTTCAACTGGATGTATTACACCCAACAAGAATTCATTTATGATTTCTTTCTGCTGCAACAAATCAATACCTTCCTCCTCTGAAAGGCATTCTCCATCATACTTCACCTTAAGAGTTTCATTCATCTCTGTGATAGTTTCACCAGATTCTCCACCATCTTCCGCACATCTTGCAAACATACATAAACTATGAGATTTAAAAATACAAGGCTTCATAGCCTCATCTGCTTCTCTTGCCAACATATCTTCCAATTTTTCTGAACTATTCCAATAGTTCAGGAGATCTTTCTCATTGATCTCTCCACCCATAATTTCACCCTGTTCTTGGCCACTAATGGAAACTTCCATTTTCAACTCAGCCTCTCTAATTTCTTCACATCTCATTTTCACACTCATCATCTGCTCGAGCTTCATCAACTCTTCTTTCAACTGTATGTTTACCTGCTATTCCCTCTTTGCTTGGAGCCTATGCCACTTCACTTTCTTCCTCATGGTCCAACCATGTCTCTGGTATTTCTTGTTTCTTTGCAACAATTCCATTAATAACTCAAGGTGAATTGTTATCTCAGCTTTCTCCTACTCATACTCTTCATCAGTCAACTGCTTACATATGCCATTTGCCTTGGAATTTTTCTTCTTCTTTCTTCAGTTGAGGTCTTTCTCAGAACCTCTGAAATGACTGACACCAGTCATCCTCTCCTCCTTTGTGAACTTCATATGTTCACTTGTGGATTTCATTCAATCCCCTTTTCAGCAAGCCTTCATACTTGCCATTCAACAATACAAGCTCTCTTCTTGCGCTTGACCTCTTTCAGTTTTCTGTCTTGGAATCATTTCTGGAAACTCTCTTTCTCCTCTTTGCTGCAAAACAACAACTGCAGTATTTCATGTGTTACAATAACCAATTCTTTGGGTGTCAGGCTCCACTGATCATGCACCCAATTACATTAAAACCTTTGACTTGGCTTACGAATCTTTGAGTCCAGACTTTACATCAAATCTTCATCTTGGATGAAAAATACACCCTCTTGTTCGATAAATCAATGGTTTAACTTGACTCAAGCTATCCAACTTTTCATTTGACCTTAACATCTGATTTGAATTCAAGGCTTGACCCAATAATTATAATAGTGGATATTTTAACTCTGATTCAAGTTATACAACATACCAATGAACATCCACCCTCAATACATTTTCATGATATCAAAACTTCACTCTCTCTCATACTCCATTCTTAAGAAAATATCACAAGTCACCAATTACATCATCTCCCATTATCACTTCACATGATATTGAAGCCTTTAAATCGAAAATCAATCCATTTTCCCAAGATTTATTTTATGGTGAAAATAAATAAACCATTTAATTTTCAGCATTCAAAAATATATTTTTGAAATGAATTATCGTACCTCATGCTCCCTTCAAAGTTATTTAATAAACCTCCTCTTCGTTCTTTCAAATCTCCAGATTTCACTCTTCTGTGTCATTCTTTATCACTGTGAATATTCGCATGCCCTTCATATCATAACCTCTTCGACACACTCATCATCTTAGCACAAACAATTTCCTTGTACTTCCATGCAACGCCTTCTTTGCAGACTCTCTCTCCACATATCGCATTTCTATCACTTTCTCAATACATGTTGAAAGCCTTTACAAATGGTTTTTGATAGACCATAATTGTTACAGAATGGTTTCAAGCTTACCACAATTTTAAAGGATACACTTTCTCTTACCTCATAGGCTCACATTAGGTACATATACCTTCACAATCATAATTTCACTCAAGCCTAAGATTAGTTTTAATTTGACAAACTTTTTCAATGCGGACCACTTAATGATTTGGGGATACTTGTTCATAGAATTATCACACACACACACACTTATACCTTGCTTCATTTACCATGCTTTTGTCGCGTAACTTTTGTTGTCTTCTGTTGCTTCCTTTATGTCCTTGTATTGTTCTCTCACCTCTTTCTTCTTTCATAGAACACTTGTGTCACATGCTAGATGTATTTCCTCTTGAAGGATATGGAGCTTGAACTTCACATGTTGCTACAAAATTTTTCACGACGCATATCCTATTATGAGCTGACACTTGTCTTTGAATTTCCTTATCCCGGAGTTCCAAATCTATTTAGCTGGATGCTATTCTTCTTTCTAAAAAATTCTCATAGTCGTTGATCTGATTATTTCGTCATCCAATTTCTTCCTTTCTCCACACGATCTTCTCCTTCAAGAAATTATATTATACATAAACCCAAATTTTGAACTCTCCATATATGATGGAATTCATACCTTCCTTTGTTTTAGTATGCAACTTTGATTGTCGAAAAATCATAAATTATCCTTACAGGCTCACCACTTGTTATGGATTTCATTATCTCTGCATGTGTTTCATAAATATTTCACACAAGACAACAGTTACATTGGTTGGGATCCCATTCCCAACTCTGACATTTTTTGTTTGATGTGCAACTCTGATTTTTAAACAATACAACACTGCAATGATAATTCTAACTTCACAATTCACATTATGAACTCCATAATTCATCAACATCTGGCATTCTGCTACAGTAGAGGCAAAATAATTAAATAAATAATTCACCATTCAGGACGTGGTTCATAAAGGAATGGATGTCGCTCTATAATTCATGCACTACACAGACAAGAATTTGTAATTGTTGTATTAGACTCATGATGGCACATAGATACAAAATTTAATGGAAACGTTACCACACATGAGACGATGGCACGAACAACCGAATGCTGCTTTGGATGCTTCTTCGTTACTTCAATCGGCCTTTGGAAGAATTTTTAGGAAGCTCGTGCTGCACAATGCGTCTTCTACAGAAACGTTGGGAATATGTCACGCTGGTTGGAGATGTCTTTAGGTTCCACTTCCTCAATCGGTCTCTACATTACAGTCTAATCGATCTCCAGTTCCGGCACTTAGAACCACCCAAATGCACACACCAACTACCTCACACAGTAGCTCACACATACAATAGACTCACGACGCCTAAGCGTAGATTCTAACTTCATGCGGTCTTGATGATTGTTGATGCGAGTGATGGTTCTTGGCTCTAGCGATGGGTCTCAACAGATCGATTCCAATTTCAATGCTTGGAAATGGGTAGTCCAACAATTGTCTCTTATCTTCTCAGCAAGGGATCTCCCAATGTCCATGATATAGGGTCGGAGAATGATCCCCAATCTCTGCACTACTTAAAAATCCTCACACAGTCAGATCTACAAATTGCTTCAATAGCCCGCTTCACAAACCACTTTTATGAAAATGTAGACTGTTGTTTAAATCCACCTCCTCACAATGCATAGGAACGCCCAACTGCTCTCACATATTCCACAGGTTCAGATCCTCTATAAATATGCAGAAAAATTTTAGAACGAAAACTAATCAGAAAATGATTCAAAGAATTTCGTGGAAAATAAAGATCAACAATTCTTTAAATGTTAAATGATACTTTGACAATATTCAATTGGCCACTATTTAAAATCATATATCGCAGCAAAGAATTTTATCACCATTAATGTTGATCACCGCGCAAGCTCAAAATTTATATGGGCTTGACTCCTCATGCCCTGCGAAGGAGTTTCCACAATCGACCTTACAATTTATTGGAAACACACATGTTGCCTTACTCGTCACTGTCACAACCCCTGGATGAGCCTTAGGCTCTAATACCAAATGATGTAGGGATTATACTATAAAACAGATCCTTGCACATAACAATAGATTGTGTGTTCCATTTTCACAAGTACAATCAGAGTATTACGCACTATATAGTGTATGTTTCCCTTTATTACAAAATATAGAATTATAAGATTCATAAAAATCATTTAGATTTAACTCAAATTAAATATGAGGAGAGAGACGAACTAGAAATAAAATACTTGGATAAAACACAGTCAGAAATTACAAATTCAAACCAATGCAAACCCTTCCTTGGCTGAATATTACAATGATTGGCCTCTCAGCTCTCGCCCTTCACATGAAATCTCACACTAATTCTCTCTATCTCTCACTGTATTCGTCACTCTGTCAAGCTTCATATTTATACACAATTATGAATTAACTCAAATCCATGATTTGCTCCACACAAATCTTAACCAAAATCTAAAATAGATTTATCCCTCATTTGACTCAATTGAGTTCCATTAAGGGAATTCCTGATCCCTAAATTATCTACCTAACTCAAATCCACTCATATCCTCAATTTATTAAAAGAATATTTACAATAATCCTCACACTCATATTTTTCTCTCTTAATTTATTAAAATGAGCATAATAATTTATAAAATAATTAAAAAGACATCACCCCCTAATTACTGTTTGAGATAGTGCCTTCATTATTGTGCTTACTTAGTTTGGATTGGGTTGTTGAGGAAGTTGAGAGATTCTCTCAACTTCTCTCTCTAAGATTAGAATTAGTTCAACTATATATATTTGATGTATCTCTGATTATTGGAATATAGAAGTTAATTATTTGTGTGTGAATCCTGTGCGTTTCTGCTCTCTCACAATTTCTAATTTGGTATCAGAGTGACCTGGAGTGACTTCAGATATGCACTGTTTGAGCAATGGCTTATTCTAGGTAACGACAGTTTCTTCCCAAAAGAGAAATTGTAGCAGCCTCGCGTTCATATGATATCCATTGCAGCAGCCTCACGTCATAGCTGAAGAGCGGCATTGAGAATAGTTGATATCCATTGCAACAGCCTCGCGTCATGGCATGAAGAGCACCATCAAATCTCTGAAATTTTCGAGCGGCATTAATGTATAAAATCCCCTGCGTTGTGATAGGACAGCGTCAGCGTCAGCGTTGTGATAGGACGGCGTCAGCCATTGTGATGACCCAATTTTAAGACCTTTCTTCCAATTCACATTTAGAACATACGCTTAGCTGGAGTGGAATCAATCAATCGCTCGAGCTGGTGTTTGCCGATTTCTGCCAGATTGGTTTGCCTCAAATAAATTTACATTTTTATTCAGTTTAATTGCAACCTGTTTTAGATTTGCAGAGTTTGAAAATCAGTTTGTTTTCTTTTTAACATGGAGCAACCTATTGTATTAGAAAAGTTTAATGGCTTTAATTTCTACACTTGGAAGGTAAAAGTTCAGTAGCAAATGATGACTAGAAATTTATGGAATATTGTAGAAGGCTCAGAAATAGCACCCACAGATGCTCAACAGTTAATTACATGGGAAAAAAGAGAGGAAAGAGCCAAGTCTATCCTTGGACTATCACTTGCAGATTCCCAGCTACATCTTATTGACTTAAAGAAATCTTCTGCAGCAATACGGGAAGAAATGAGTAAGGTATTTGGGACAAAAGCTGTTAATGCAAAAATTTTCTTAAAGTTACAATTGTTTAAACTCCAGATGGAGAGTGAGACATCATTGTCAACACACATAAATGAGTTAAGAGCTTTGATGAGATAGTTGTCAGAAATTAATTCTAAAGTAGATGATGATGATGCAAAGGCAATCTTATTAAATAGTTTGTCTTCAAAATATGATAATGTCATATTTACTCTAAGTCAAATGCCACATCAATCACTTGATGAAATGATAGCAGCTCTTATGGCAGAAGAAAAGAGGATAGGTGGCCCAGAGGCTAGTTCACATAATGAACTTGCACTATATTCCAAAGGAAGGGTGAATAAAAGTAAGACTGAATGTTTCTATTGTCATAAATATGGACATACAACATTCAATTGCAAAATTCGGGCTCGAGATCTTTTGAATGGACAATTGAAAAAATCAGCCTATGCAACATTTTCAGACGATTCACCCGATGCAATATTTGAAGATTCTTCATGTGAGGATGAACCTTCTGATCCATCTCTTAAAATTTTCTAAAGCATGTTTTGTGATTTGCAAGTGTGTGGAATATAGTGTGGAGTTTAAGTCTTACATTTATTGCTATGAGAGTTGTGTAGGAGAGAAACAATTATTGAACAAATTAGCATTATTTAAATTAGTCATTCTCTACGTTCTACAAGGACGAGAGAACAATTGGCTAATTTGATTGTGTGGGTTTTTTATATGCTGATATTGTTGTGCTACGGGCCAAGAGCATCAGTTACAGGTTACATGTATCAATGTGAAGCAGGTCAAGTTTTTAGATTAGCTCTTGAACACATTCAGTATTCAGACCATTTGCCTAGCCACTGATGAATAGCCGAAAGCGAAATATCCGACAGATGGTGATTGGTCCATAGGATGGTTCATCACTTGTCAGCTCTTATCGCGGAAGCCCCGACGAGCCAAGTTGTCAATACTGTTGATCTTGCAAAGTTCATTATTGCTGGTCAGAAACAAATGTATTTTAAATGGGTTGAATGGTAGCTCAAAAATGGTGGAGAAAAGAGCGTTTTCTATGAGATCTCAGAGTGGGTACAAATGTTAATGAAGACCAGGGCAGACAAATGTTTGTATTAAATTAGTGTGTTCTCCGTTTCTGTAATGTAGGCATTAAGGGGGGGTGTTTGAGATAATGCCTTCATTATTGTGCTTACTTAGTTTGGATTGGGTTGTTGAGGAAGTTGAGAGATTCTCTCAACTTCTCTCTCTAAGATTAGCATTAGTTAAAATATATATATTTGATGTATCTCTGATTATTGGAATATAGAAGTTAATTATTTGTGTGTGAATCCTGTGCGTTTCTGCTCTCTCACAATTTCTAATTATTACTTAATTAAATAATGAAAATCAAACAGGATGCTCTTGCATCAGTTTTCTACGCCATCAAGAGAGAGAGAGATCTTAGATCTGAAGTGATGAGGACATACAAGAACCCATCCCATTGAGGGGGATTGGTAACATCTTTCTATGTTCCCTTCCCAGGTGTCATATATACAAAAATTCTTTAAAAACATTATTGTCTTATTCATTGGATGCATGGAGCAATATTTCTTTTTATTTATTGTTTAATGTCATTAACTACATAGATCTGGATTTCTGTAGCATTTATTCTAATCACTAAATACAGATCTAAGGAAATTGACAGTCATCTTTGATGTTAGGATTGTTTTCTATGCACAGCTAAAGTGAGATTTTTTCGTACGCTTGTGATTAGAATTCATACTAACAACTAGCGACTCCACAAGGGTTTATTATTAAGACCGTTGTTGTTTTTCAGATCCCTCCATGACCAGCTACTTCAACCCCTAGGGTTTTTCTTCAGTTTCTTATTTTACATTTCTTGATTTTTTTTTTAACCTTTGAAACCCCAAAATAGTAAAAATTCTTACTTCTGTGTGTTTCTGGGCCTATTGAGTAGGTGATAGGTATCAGTTGCAGCTGAGATGAAACTTTTTTCTGAAACCTCCTCTAGAGATGGCCGGAAGTGCAGGTCGCACTTTTTGGGCCAAAACCTGCGACCTCAACCTTCAGGACGTAGAAATCAACTTGAAACCTACGACCTCTGCTGAAAAATAGGTCAGAACCTGCGACCTGTACTTTTTGAGGGAGTTTTTCTGTGACTTTTCTGGGTTTGTCTGGGCTACTGTTCAGGGTTTTCTGACCTCCCTCTCCACCTGTCTTGGACTTTTAATTTCTTTGTTTTACTCGTCGAAGTAGGAACCAAGCCCCTTAGGGCTTCAGTACGCTTCCACCTTTTTAAGAGGAGTTTAGCTGAAGCAGGTCGTCTGAGATTTTAGTGTGTTCAGCTATTTTTTATTATCTGAAGCTATACTTTCAGATCCATTTCAGATCAGTTATCCATCCATCCAAATCACCTCTTTTTATTTTTTTTTGGTCCTCCTTTAGGGTCCCCTCTGTTTCCCTTCAGGTTGTAGCCTTTTGCCACCTCTTTTTGGAGCACTTTTCCCTATGGTTTTTTGCTGTTTTTTGCACCTATTTATAGCATATCTTACATTTAGATCCTTGTCCCTCCCGAATTTAGATCCATCGGCCATTTTGTGTGTTTTGACTAGATTTCACCCACCCATAGACTAGTTGTTGGGAAGGCCTCCTCCTTGGGTTTAAATTGATGCATCTTTAGCTGTTTATTTTCTGTCATATTCAATTTACTTTACTTTCCTTTTTAGATTTATTCATAGTTATACAACATCTTTTTATTTTTTATTTTTTCTCTACACACGTCTGGGCTTAATTAAAATTAACACACTTACCACATACACGGACACCCTAAGTGAAGAGCGCCTAGTTTAAACTGCCAGGAGAAGATTATAACATTGTAATCAATTGATCCTGCACCTCCCTTACCTTTTTGGTCTCTCTTCCTTCTATGATCCGTGTTTGTTTTTCCATAATTGCACCCCCAAGGAATTTATCCTAGAGACTCCCACGCCTTCATCCTCAGTTTCTAGTAAGAAGACTTACTCCTCTGCGTAGGGTTCGAGTTCATCCTCCACCGAGTCACCATTCCGACTTTGCTTCTGGTTCATCAGGTTCCCCTTCTGGTTCTATCCTCAACTCTCCTCTTTTCACCTTCACCATGTCTAGTTCAGGACCTAACACTAGTGGTAGCCCCAGCCCTAATGCTGGGAATGCTACTAGTGGGGCTGCAACAGGAACTATCCCATCTGCTCCCTTGCTCCCACATATGGCAGGCCTCAGTCTTCCCGATTTTGGCTAGTTGATCAATGACCCCATACACCATGATCTTGGTTGGCCTGCTATGCCAACCAAGCTCCCTTCAAACATCCCCAATTTTGAAGGATACCAACCATGTTTTTTCTTTCCACATGTGGTGTTCGTCTAACTCCATCACTGATGACTTCGTTCATTTTCATTTGTTCCAGCATATGCTTATTGGAGAATCTTCCAAGTGGTATGTTGACTAGGCCTCCACTACTCATACTACTTTTGTGACTCTTTCTAGGGATTTTCTGTCTTACTTCTAGCTTCCCCTTCACTATGACACCGGTACCGAACTCTTGACTTCTTTCCATCAATCATCTGTGACCCGCCTATCTAATCATGTCCAAGAATGACAGAGAAGAAAGAGCCTATGTCGATCCCCTACCTTCGAAGACCATTTCTACATGGACTGGCTTCTCAGATCCCCTTTGCCTACTATTGGAAAAGATGTCGCATCTCACTTCCCTCAGACGAGGAAGCTGCCCTCCAGATTGTGTTGAAGTATGACTTGATCGACGCATAGTCTAGTTATTTTTATACCATCTTACCTAATCTCCCTAGACCTGGTGGTGCCAATGCACAGGGGGAATCCCATGCCACCAATGGTATTTTTGAAGCACTTTCTCATCCATACACTAATCCTCCCATGGGTTATGGTTTCCCTCACGGAGGGGCCAGCTCCTCCAACACTTTCCCCTCTCCTGGTAGCATGTATCCAGGATACGACATGCCTCCTCCTTTTTCCCCAGCATATACCCACAATGTTTAACCTCATATTATCTAGATACGTCCACGACGTGGCACCTCCACCTCCCTTTTCCATACCAAAAGACCATAGCCCCGGTATACCACCTAAAGGGGTCAAGTGTATACCGTGGGTGCGACTAATCTTCCTACTTCAAAGGAAGAGAAAACCTTAAAACCAATATGCACCCCAGGTGCTATGCATGGAAACAATCCTAAAGATACCTATGCAGCAGCAAGGCATACTTGCATGGAACATCGCCATACGACAAGAAATTTATTCTTGTCGTGGTATCTTTGGTCACACTACCACAATTGTCTCTTTACCTCGGATGTGTCAGATACTTAAAACTCAAAGAAAACATCTAAAGGATGCTTTGGCACCTCCTCTTCTTCCACTCCAAATATGCTATCACGGCTATGACACCAATCCTTTCCCAGTGATTCACGGATATCCGCTTCACTGAAAGTCGGTGGCCACTTAACCTCCTCCTGTAGTACGTTTGATTACCAGATCCTCATGATGAACTCTAATCCATCCCCAACCGTCGACCTTCACCTTCAAACTCGGTCTCGCCAGTACCCCAAGCCTCCCGCTCAGTCTGCCCCGGAGACCCCTTCTTCCGGTTCTACAGAGCCTCTTTCGACATCCAATGGCCCCTTACATATCCCTCAACCCAAAGTTGAGGTTCATACCAATATTCCTAAGGGACCATTACATCGAAATTCTGCTTCTGGTCTAGATGCTCATTCGTATAGCATAGTAGATGATTTGACGCCAATCCTATTTGGCATGTCAATGGAAATCCTCGTTCAATCCCTTGATAAAACTCTACTAACTTCATAGGAAATATACAGATTCGTAGATGATTGTTTGATCATCTTGATGTTGTTGAGTCAGTTATCCCCTTCACTGCCCCTCTGTCTTCCAAATCATGCCAGATCCGGAGAATACGATGTCTCACATTGTATCATTAGCGAGGCATCACCTATCGATGCTCGTTTAGGTTTGAAGCAACTAAGATCTCCTGAGTTAGCCCCTTCACTATCACCCTTGAGCATGTAATGGCCTCTTCCAAGCCTTGGCATATTTATGGTGTCCTATTACTCTTTATAGGCAATAATTTGTTTTTGTGTTAGCGTGGGAATTCATTGATGCACCTTGAACTGCTTTGTTGGGTCATAGCTACATTTTATATGATGTCTTCTATCCCATATGTCACAGTTCTTGCGTAAGATGTGCTTTCCTCCACAGTGCAAATATTTTCACCATCAACCAGTTGACATATTACAAACCAAAGTCTCAGACCTCCCCTGAGTCCATCATCTCTTCGGTGGCCAATAAACAAATAGTCAAACCTCCGACCAATGTTTCACCCGAAGTCTATCAAGATTCCTCTTTTCTTGGTTCTTTCCCTGGTCTCTCTCCTCCTATCATTGACCCCAACTCATCGAACTTTTGCATGATGCAATCATCTCGGTCCGACCTCAAGCTGATCCGTTCAACTAGTCAACAGCCCCGCACCCCACAGCTTGCTCCTAGCACCTCGACTCGGCCTTTAGGACCACCTCCTCAAGTCCCCTCCTTGGTATCTAGTGTCCATGATCCTCTCTTCCCTCCTCTATCATTCCCCCTGGCCTTAACCATCTCGGATTTTTCCTGCCTGGAAATTACCCCTTCGGTCAGAGACCATTTCTCGCTCCCCCTCCTGGAATATTTTTGGTACCTGTTATGCCTACCTTGTCTCTTCCTAACATGACCCTGGGGATCCCAGTATCATACATTAGTCCCCCAGCCACTATCCTGCCTGGTCAACCCAAACTTTATATTCCTTTGACCCCGGTCCAACTGGTCGCCATGACCCCTCCCTTTGCTTCTGTGCCTGAGCCACCTCAACAAGAACCTACTCCTGTTGCGAGAGCTTCGGGCGAGGGGGGAAAAGCCTGCAAGAAGGCACCTAAATACAAGGCTGCCCAAACAACCGCTATTCCTCATTATCCTCCAAAGCATACCCTCCCCATGTTATTTTTGTGATGTTGTCGATCATGCCACCCATCATTCTCCTGAATTGCCCCGTATCAAGCCCATGGTCAATGTCGTGTTTCCTGAATCTAAGGTCCCTAAAGCTTCTATTTCTTTACTGACTGCAACCAAGAACCCCAAGACTATTCAAACCAACCACCCCTATGCTTTGTGTGATCTCCATGGCCATTATACCCACCTTTTTCCCCGCCTCAAGCATTACCGCACCTCTTTGGAAGTAATTTCGGAGTACAAGACCAAACATAACCAGTCCGCCTCTCCCGTAATCACGCAGTATGCTTTGGGCCAACCTAAGGATACATCTAATCCCATTGACATTCCCCCTCCCGATGTCGAGATGACGGAGTCTACGACCACTATCCTCTATCTGTCATAATCTATGAGATCCACAGTGGAAGACCCCTCTAGGACTTCCCCTTCTATTTCGCTTGACCTCACTTCAAAGATCACCCTAGGCTTAACATCAGTGGATCCCTTATCTGATTTTTCTTCAATAATCCCCCATTATGATGTGCATGTGAACCTTTCTTCTCATGATGATGAGTCAGGTAGCTTTGTCGTGTCATGTGGTTACCCTTCCACTAGTCACCCCATCTTCTACTGTGATGATGAAATCATGGTAGCCTTTCCACCCCTGACTTCATATTTCCCGCCCATAAGAGGAACAGAACCATCCGTGTCTATGGTGAATTTCATGAATAGAGCACAAGCTGCCCCAAATGTAGCTCCCCCACACCATCTACTTTTTGGTGTACGGGTGGTAGAACTCCTACCCAGAGCACTCCCTCTAGCAGTTTTTGTTTGATTTATACCTTGCGTTTGGGTTTCCAACACTGTTCATTGTCATCTTATATGTTGTCTTGTGGCACCTTTCAGATGGACCCCCTATCCACACCATATATCGGTTATGCTGATGGTGCAAGTCGCTACTCCCGGATTCTAGCCTTGGTAGCCTAGGAAATTTTTACCCACTTACATGTGCTTATTCTCTCTAAGGGCGTATGCATTGGTACTGCCACAAATAACTAGAAAAAATATGATTCAGTGCAAGGTTTATTATCCGATGCCCTTTCTTGTCGCATCCTTCACCTTCATGTTCGTTTAGATTCCCTTCTGCCTGTCATGCGATTGAATGGTGTCTATCATGTGCATAATCCTATCCTTTTTAGAAGATATTTATGAGTGAAGATTTTGATGCGTGAATTTGAAATCATTACATTCATTCATGTACCTAGAGCACAAAATCACTATGTTGATAGAATTTAAAACAATATTCTAGATTGGCATTTGTCACATGAATTTCACATAACACAATAACAATAAACCATAAAATGATGCATATCCATTATATGTGTCGTTCAAAAATTTTTAGAGTCCATCAACTTTGATACATATGACATGCCCATAGAATGTTACAAAAATCAAAACTGGGGGCACCACATGCCCCTACATCTAATCACTATCTGGAGGATCTCGAGCCAATGGCTCGGCTCCGACAGCTCGTAGATTGTGCATCCCTTGTCCGGCCATCACCATGCGCCGCATGACCCCTCTCCACTTCGAGGGTAGACCAATACATGGCTCTATGTACTGGCCATCAAGATCTTGTCATCTGCGCTCTGAAACACTAGTTAGAAGCCTATCACATATACAACGGATTTCCTCCATGAGGACAATTGCATCCTTATTTTTCGGACCCCTTGACCCAGTAGGCGCTGCAGCCCCTGATATTGCAGGCTGTCCCATATACCCAACCGGTTTCACCGGTACTGTAGTTGAATACCAAAATTCAATGAATCAATACCAAATACAATATTCTGAAACTTTAAAATGAACATAAATGATTAACAACTTGTCACTTACCATCGGGCCCCCATGCTCGACCTAGCGGCAGTGGCAAGTCCAGGTCCCCATGATAACTCATCCCACTATAGGGATAGTCATCTATGTACAGTGGCATCTGATCCCAATGAATGAAAAACTCAGGTCAGAACACTCGTCCGATTGCCCCACCTCCCCCTCTGCACAGTAGCTACCCCGAATGACACATGTTGGGCTCTCTCGAGCCCCCATCCTAGATCTGTATGCGAGGTCGAAGTGTCAGGATATTCTCAAATAAGAGTGAGCATAGCACTGTTCCATATGCATAGTCATGGTTCACATGTCGCTTGCATAGCTACAACTATCATATCAATGACGACAACATCATTTGGGCCCACCCATAGTAGGTCCCACTCAACACACTCTCAACAAGCATCATCTGACCCCTAGTGTTTTGGTGGAGCGCTTAGTTTCCAAGGATCCGCAACACTATTGTGGCCACATCACTAGTCTCTAGCCACTCTAGATCTCCGATCGATATCCGTTTCCCCTTCACATGGAGACCAGTCGAAAATGACGCTCTAAAAACTCCATAATGTTCCACCCTCGCGGTAACATTGGCCGTGTATTTCCCACCATCCCAAGTGGTGGGAAACCAATCAGAAAATATATATCCTAGACAACCAACTCGATTCAATTCCCCTACACTATAAATATCTCATGATTTGGATCTTAATAGCTGATAATTCGAGCCAAAAAGGGCTTTCCAGCTCTCATCAAATGGTTCTCCACAAATTGTAGGACCCCAAACCTGGCCAATGCAGTGTGGACACCATGATCCTCCCAAATGTCAGACCGTAATGTGTCCAGGTCTCTCTCTCTCTCCAGTTGATCCTCAACTCTGATATATATGCAAAAAACCATCATGTTTATCAGTGTACAAAAAGGACAGACTACATTGCAACCATAAAAACCCAGCTCTCAGCCAAAAATAGCACCAAAATCCCTCCCTCTGACAAGTCGCACTTTTCAAGATTTTTCTGGGGTAGGTCACAGTTTTCTGCCCAAAAACTGCTACCCAAGTCGCAGATAATGCCCCACAAAGTGTGACCTAGCCATGAAGAAGAGCAGGGGTCTGTTCCTGAGCTCTGGTTGCATAAACTGAAATTTTAATCCACTGAATTGAAAGAGTAGGGTTAGGCCTCTTACCTGCAACTGACAGATCTCGATTCCAACAATTGGTTTATCCGCTACGATCGCCACAAGATTTAGGGCCCTTTCTCCTCTCTAAATTCACAACAACTACACTTGCAAATGAATTAAATTGGAAGGAAAATGCCTTATTCAAAGAGAAACCCCATATTTTTCTTTTGCCAATTGCAACCAAACCGTAGCTCGGTTTGACAAAATGTCAGCACTGTTGGAAAGATCTCACCGAGGTCGCAAATGGGTATCCTTTATTTTTTTATGATTTGATACTTCACCCGGACACATTTTTTTCAAGAAGGGTCACTTCACCACTCCTCAAAATAATATTTCTTCACTTGAAACACTTGTACTTGGGGCACCACTTTGCCTTCACACTTTTCCATGCTCGTGTCAATTTTAATCGTGAGTAACCATCTTGTACTCATGTTTTTATGGTCCCCACCAGGCCTGTTCTGTGTGGAAACATCATTGAGTTGCCCTTGTTTAGAGCATCCGAGTTGAGCCCTCATTGCATCCATGGAGTCTGTCCCGAGTCCCTTTGTATCCCACTACAGTCCTCCATCCTCCATTGCTTTGTTCCTCTCTCATGTCGCATATGTTGGCCTTCAGTCATACTATCCCCTATCCCCTCCGGTGTCGCGTCAGTAATTTCCAGGTCATCCATGCCCTTTATGCTCTAACAAGGGAAATCATCAGCCCGCTACTAAGTACCCCTCTATTCAACCATTATCCCTAGTGCCAGTCTGTTAGTAACTCTATTATTTTTTCTCGTGCCTTAGCTGAGGATCCCTTGTTGCCTCACCTATGGAAGACCTCTTTCTATCGACATCAACTTATTCATTCCAGAAGACAAGTCTAGAGGGCGGTGTACATTGGTTCCAGCTTCCACTCTTGTTCGATGCCTTGGATCAGGCCAAGGGATCCTTTATTGCCCTTTGATTTGATTTTTTCTCAGCTTGAGCTCCTCATGGCATGATCGAGATCCGTATACTTGATGGTTCAATGATGCAGCAGATTGTACTAGTTACCCGGGTGTGTGTGAGATGTTTCAGACCTCATTAGGGGGTGGCCCTTCAGGTAGCCCCCCACATGCTCAGATGACCTCTCTACTACAGCCTTGGATGTAGCTCCATAGATTTGATGGTTCCAGTCTCAGCCGCTTGTAGCGCCTTTTTTTTGCATCTATCATTCATATTTTCATATCCCTTTCCTATTTTACAGGGCCCCTTTGGTTGTACTTATATCTCATGTACTCAAATATTATTATATAAGTCCTGGTTGTTGTCCTAGGCACAATATGTATGAGAGATCCATTATCATGTTTTTCTCTGGCCCATGTTTATGCCAACATGTACTATATACTTCAGTCCCTTGTTTACTAGATGCATCATTCTTTGTACTTTGTTATCTCGATGGGCATAGGTATGCCTCCCCCACCTCATGTAGAACAGGTACTCACTCATAAAATAGACTTGTCGCACCTATAAGTCTCGCCTCCTCAGGGTCTTGTCCTCTAGCGCTTTAGTCTACCTTATATTTCTCTTTCTATGACTTCCCTTCAATGTCTAGTGATTGAGTTCTTACAACGTACTTCGGTCATACAATTAGCTCCTAATGCTCGCACACAGGGAGGGGAATTTGTGACACCAATTTTTGGTCATCTAACTTGTTACTATTAGATGGACCAAATTACACCATGTAAGACCAATTTTACCTTAGTAAAATTACTTTCATTACGAAAAATAACTTAGTAATCCATACTTTATTAATTTTTTTATGGTCTAAACATGAAAACCCATGAGGAATAACTGAATTAATCCTTATTTGTTTGATATTCCTCAAGGGATTTTTTTTTAAATATATTCTGTTGAATTTTTATTTAATTGATATTGAACCCCTTATGATAACCCCTACCTAGAGGAATCTTTGTTATGGATAAGATGTTATTTCAACAGGACTTGATCATTTTCATTCATGTTGAGTATTTACTTGTAAAATTGGGCCTGTTTCGTGCATGGGTAGTTTTTGATAAAATTTCACACCATTTCCCAATCCTTATGGAATTAGGGACTAACAATTTTGGCCAAAATTATCCATTCAAGTTCAAAAAAGGATGGCTAAACTTTGAAGAGTTGAATTAAATTATTATATATAACTGGAAACATGTTCACATGCATAAGCATAAATTTGGTGCAATAGTTTGAAGTAAATCTCATTAACATTAAAAATATGTTTCTTTTTGGGTTCAAAATAGGAAGTAAATGGAAAGAAAAGTTTGGCTTGGCTTGGCTTGGCTTGGAAATGAAAATACAATGGTTTGAATTGAAACTCAGTCCACCTTTGGTGTTGGGACTGGGTGAAAGGAATGTAGAAATTTAATAAAAAATATGTATTATTTGGATTCTCCTGATCTAACAATAATATGCTACTGTTAAATACATAATTGCTTGTACAAACCCTTTGCGGAATTTGAAACACAATCGCCAATCACAATATCATGAAGAAATATCAATCACACATAACACAGATAATTTACTTGGGGAAAGCATATAGCTAAAAACCCCACTATCTTCTATTATGTATTATATCATGGATCATGAAACAATTATATACAAATCTCTACTCCAAGAGCTCTCAATACAATAGCTAACTGTCTCACACTATCATACAAAAATTGGCAAGTTTCGATGCAGCAAAACTGTAATTTCCCCAATTCGTGGATATGTGGGTTATGGGCCACGATCTAAACAAAATAGTTCACTACACAGCAATAAAGCTTCTGAGATATTCCTGATTGTGCCCATGTATCATTTTCGACTCGTTTTAAAACTTGGAATTAAGCATCCACCAGATCTGCTCACAAAGCAGCAAACAATGTGACTTCGTGGTGATAGCCCAAAAAAACATTGATGCATGATTCAGCTGTTTCATCCTATGGTCACATTATCGCTTTTATAGACACCATCCAAACTTCTTATGCAGTGCACACAATTCCACACGGTTCAATCTTGTACATAACATAGAATGAGTGTTCAATCTCTCTAAAAACACAGTCTCACGGGAATTCAAGAATTAATATATCTCATATACACAACGAAATAAAACACATAATTTATACTACTTCCAAACTCGAAATACAACACGGATTATATGAGGCAGGTCGCCCTCTCAGAGATTGATGTTACATGGCGTCTGGCCTCCTCTACAAATGCACGATGACTATAGTTTATAACAATGGAGAAAAGAGGATTGGATCATTCCAGATCTGATCTTTCCTCCTAAGATCTCTAAAATCACTCAACCAAATTACAAAAAATTCTATCGATAATACAAATTTAACGAAAATATTGTTTTTGTGGCCATGTTGACTTCTAGAAGGTTCAAAAAAATAAATTTTATTTGCGCGGGTTGATGCTCCTGCATCAGAGTCTCGAGGTACAAAATTTCTATGACCTCCTGGTCATATGTCTTCTTCATTTCTTAGAAATTCTACCCACATCCTCTATGGAATTGTCTTTGTGATATTTTCGTGAGCTGCAACCAAAACCTCTGCAGTAAAAAATCCTCCCTGCTACACGATACCTCACTGAGCTTCTATCCTTTAAGCCCATTATTTTGGTATCTCTTTGGTTCTCTCTTGTGGAATCATTTGAGCACTCCTGGCTCTAGGCTGTTGCAGTATTCTCACCTGCAAAACAATATAAAGACCACAAGCTTAAAAATCTTCAACAGAACTGTACGTCTTCTTCCTTCGCATGAAAATTCTTTCTCGCAGGAAATATTTTCCCGCTCTGATACCACTTTGATGCAGCAAAAATACAATTTCCCCAATTCGTGGATGTGTGGGTTATGGGCCACGATCTAAATGAAATAGTTCACTACATAGAAATAAAAATTCTGAGATATTCCTGATTGCGCCCATGTATTATTTTAAACTCTTTTTAAAACTCTGAATCAAGCCTCCACCAGATCTATTCACAAGGTAGCAAAAAGTGTGACTTTGCGGTGATAGCTCAAAAACAACATTGGTGCAAGATTCAGTTGGTTCATCCTACGGTCACATTATCACTTTTATAAACACCATCCAAACTTTTGAACGCAGTGCACACAATTCCACATGGTTCAAGCTTGTACACAACATAGAATGAGTGTTCGATCTCTCTAAAAACATAGTCTCACAGGAATTCAAGAATTAATATATCTCATATACACAATGACGGAAAAAAAAAAATTTATATTACTTCCAAACTCGAAATACAACACGGCTTATATGAGCCAGGTCACCCTCTCGACGATTGATGTTACATGGCGTTTGGCCTCCTCTACAAATGCACGAAGACTATAGTTTATAACAATGGAGAAAAGAGGATTGGATCATTCCAGATCTGATCTTTCCTCATAATATCTCTAAAATCACTCAACCAATTTACAAAAAACTCTATCGATAATAAAAATTTAACAAAAATATTGTTTTTTTGGCCACATTGACTTTTGGAAGGTTCGAAAAATTAAATTTGATTTGCGCAGGTTGATGCTCCTGGATCAACTTCCTTAGCCAATTTATTGTCTCCAGATAGCCTACCTCCACTGCACAATCCCAACTGATAAAAAGCCTTGAATGAGTGCAATACTACTTGCCTTGAATGCACAATCCTCATGGGCACATCCAATGTGTGTGTGGTTGCATGTGTGCAACCAGATAATGTCACAACTGATAGTCAACTGTCCCTTTCACCTACATATCAATCGGGTCTCCACTGGATCTTACATGCATTAATTTAATAGCAGTAAATCTTCAGTTGCATGTGAGGCCACTAATTGTGAATTAATTAATAATTAATTCACTTGTTCTGTCACTAGTGTATCTTCAGTTACAACTAGCACAACTGAGTTTAACTCACTTAACTGAGTTAAACTACTTTACAACTTTCATAACTGCACTTCCAACTCTATTACAACTTCAAATCACTCAGTTACAACTAAGTCCACTTGCATGTCCCACCAACCAACCACTGAACGCGAAATTCCTATAGCTAACTGATCTGCCACTTCAGTTAACTATTTCCAAGTGCTCTTTGAGAATATATTATTTTTTGTTGTCCAACTATTATTAAGGGATAATAATAGTCGACGTGCATCTATAAATAGAAATGCAATCTATAATTAGAACTTGCACATACATCTATAAATAGACCTCATATATAAATAGAATTTTCTCATGCATATATAAATAGACATCCACCTAAAATAGCCTGAGGCTCCATCCTAGTGTAGGTGCATAATTTTCATTAGGATCTTCTTATTGAATCTCAACACTCCCTCTCAACAAGAAAGGGATTATCCTTCACCCCGATCTTGTCTCTATGGTATTCGAGTTTGCTCCTGGTGAGCACCTTCGTCAAAATTTCTGCATCCTCATCTTCCATAGGAATGTACTGAAGCAACATGGTTCTCCTCTGCACACAATCTCTGAGATGATGGTACCGGATATCTATATGCTTTATTTATCATGAAACATAGGATTAATTGAGAGTTTAATGCAACTCTGATTATCACAATGAATCACTATCGGATCTTACTGAGAACCAAACAAACCAACCAAGATCTTCCTCATCCAGATAGCCTCACATGCAGCTTGACTCACTTCCATGTATTCCGCTTCCACTAAAATGAGTAGCACGGATCTCTGCTTCCTGCTGTACCAAGAAATAGTTGTAGATCCAATGCTAAAGATCCCCCCTAATGTGCTCTTTCTATCCGATGGGCTGCTTGATCAATATGAATCCATGAAGCCACACAACTTCACCTCATTCGTCTATCTGTACCATGTGTTATATTCTTTCCACGACTAGCCATGCGCGGGGGGGTGATAACCCCCCCTGTCGGGGTCCGGGGAAGCACCCCGGTGAAAATTTTTTGGTCCTTAATTTCTGGTGGGCGGTCCGCGCCCATGGTTTTGTGCATGGTCTTGCACATGGTTTTGGGGTACGATGGTTTTTAGGCCCCTGGTATTTTTTGTAGATCTGGTCAAGGGAACTACGGTTATGTTCTAATCCAGGGTTAATGGATTAGGGTTCATGTATGCTTCAACATGCATATATATGTGTTGTAACACTAAAAGGAATATAATGAAAAATCAAGCTGGTTGTCCCGATTTGGGATACAGGGGAAAATCTCTGTGTTTATCTGTTTTATGTTTTATGCTCTTGCTATTGTTTATTTTCTGTTACAAGATTCGTGTGTAGATAATTTTTGTTCAGGGTTAAACTGTGAAAATGCGTGAATGATGGAGCTTAGTGAAATGAAATCATGTCACTAAGTGGGCCCGCAGGCTATTTTTGGCGCAAAGTCTATTTTTTGACATATGGATCATGTTCTATGAGTTGCAGGATGCTATTTGTGGATGGTTGGTCAATTCGGAAAAAATAGATGGACTTCTATTTTTAGACATATTGGGCGGAATCTATTTTTAGATTGCCAGTCTAAAAATAGATATGTCGAATATTATTAGCTCTTAATAATATTTGGACTCTAAACATTATCTTATTCTCTTGGAGCACTTCGGTTGTTGTGTATGGGACATACGGATGACATGAAGTTCACTGTGCCCATGTGTTTGGTTGAGCTAATGCGTAATTGACTTTAGTTAGACTCATGTGGCAGAGTTTTGGTGGAGTTGATTGAGGAGTTGATGGAGTTTGTGTTCTGGTTAACTAGTTGAACTAGTTGTGATCAGTTTAACTGACGATTACACTAGAGATGAGTTGGGTGAATTAAATATTATTTAATTCACTGATATTAACTCATTATTCAACTAAAGAACACATCATTTTAACTCAGTGCATGGATAGTTCAGTGAAGACAAGTGGAAGAGGTAGATGAAAGGGTGAGATCGACAGCAGTTGTACATAAGTTGTGCATGAGATTTGCACAATCAGTGGGATGAGAGTGCCAGTGATGATTGCGCTATTCAATCAAGGTGAATTCGAACTTGGTTCAGCCACATTCACACTTTGGATTGCGCAGTAGAGGCAGACAGACTTGATGAGGAGTTTTGAACCCGTGATCGGTTCAAACTGAGCTAGTTTTGTGTGTAGTTTTTGGAGACAGTACTGAGTACTTGTGAGGAGTATTGTATTGTGTAAAACTACATGATTCTCATCCATTATATGATACATATAGCTGGGGGTTTTCAGCTATAGGCTTTCCCCATACATGTTGCGTTCTATGTGTGTGATTTGATGTTCTGTCGCTTTGTTTTTATTCCGCATGTGACGATTAATTTGTAGAAGCAATTATGTGTTGTACAAGAAATTCGAATTGATGTATGATCAGGTTAATTGCAGCGAATAAACTTCATTATTCAGCAAATTTCTACATGGTATCGGAGCTAAATTAATCGTCGAGATCTATTACGGTGATTGTTTATTATTTCCTCGGACAGAGCCTGCATGCGAGCCAGGTAGCCTCCAGAATATTCATCCTTCTTTGTAAGGTGAAAGATCTGGTGAATGCCCATGCAGTCAATCTCTGGTTTGGAAATAATTAGCTCTCAAGTGTAGATCGGAAGCGATCAAGTTTATCAGCTCTTGGTGAAATTCGAATTTGCAGATTTGTGTTCTTGGTGCCGCGGCGAAAATGTCCTTCAACGGTTTGCGACTCGAATATGCTCTTGAAGGCAGTTCGAATTATGTTGCATGGAAGGACCGCATGGAGGCTATATTGGATGATAATGGGTTGTTGGAATTCGTGGAGAAAGATGTTCCAAAGCCTACTTCTACTGATGCTGCTGTTGTGGAAGCATGGCAAAAGAAACAGGCGAAATGTCGAAGGATCTTGTTGGAGGGCGTTAAGGATCATATTGTATCCAGCCTGCATGGAAAAGCTACTCCATATTTAATGTGGAAAGTGCTGACAGATCTGTTCCAGAGCAAGAGCGACCAGAGGAAGTTGGCGCTCAAAGATAAACTGAGAAACATCAAAATGGAGAAAGGCGACAGTATCGCCAAATACCTCACGAAGTTCACTCAATGCAGAGATGAGCTGGGAAGTGTTGGGGTGACTGTCGATGATGAGGATTTGGTGGACCTGGCTCTTCTGGGTCTTCCGAAGAGTTGGCATGCGTATCAGGATAGTGTCAATGGTCGGGAGAAGTTGCCTGGGTGGGAAAGACTGTGGTCTGATCTCATGCAAGAAGAGATAAGGAGGAACACTAGAGATGGAGCTTCATCAAAGGGAGCTGATGAAGAAAACTGCGCTTTGGCTGCCAAAGCAAGAAAGGGGAAGAAGAAGTCTTCTCAATCCGGTGCTAAGGGCAAGCAGAAGCAAGACATGTCCAAGGTGAAGTGCTTCCACTGTCACCAGCACGGACATTATGCCACGAATTGTCCGCAGAAGAAGAAAAACAAGAAAGCTGGCGCATCTGCATCTGGAGAGGCATTGGCCTCGCAGTTTGAGCTAGAATTTTCACTGATCGCATGCTTGGTTTCAAGTGTGATGGGATCAGTATGGTTCTTGGACAGTGGCGCATCATTCCACATGACTGGAGATCGGGAGTTGTTTTCAGATTTGGAAGACAAAGATCTGGGCATGCACATCGAGATGGGCGATGATGGTAGATACAGTGCGACTGGTATCGGTACCATATCCTTTCAGAGGGAGTTTGGTAAACCCTTTGTCTTGAAGGATGTCATGCATGTACCTGGATTGAAGAAGAACCTGATTTCTGTGGCGATGTTGGAGGATAAGGGGTATGATGTGGTCTTCAGCAAAGGAAAAGCTTTCCTGCGCAGTAAGACTACTGGAGAGACCCGGATGATAGGGGTTCGAGTCAAGAACCTGTATCAGTTGCAAGTAGATGGCTGCGCAGCAATGGCATGCAAGGCGGGAGAAGTGGTGAGCCGGGATGATGAGGGTGAACTGTGGCACCGGAGATTGGGCCACCTTCACCATGGAGCCTTGAAGATACTGCAGCAGATTTCTACGGGACTTCCTAAGGGCACTCTTGCGCAGTCAGATCAGTGCAAGGGGTGTACCTTGGGGAAGTATGTGAAAGCCACCTTTCACGAGAAGGATAGTCGCGCCACGACGATCCTTGAGAGAGTTCACACAGACGTGTGTGGTCCTTTCTCGGTTGCTTCGACAGCAAAGCACAGGTATTATGTGATCTTTGTTGATGATTTCTCTCGAAAGTGCTGGATCTTCTTCATGTCGAAGAAGAGGTAGAACATTAAAGTTCTCCTCAGTTCCCACAACTGGCAAGAAGGTCCGGAAAGCAGTGTTCTCTAAGGAGCCGGCCTTGTTGGCAGATATTCAGCAATTCAAGGACTACCAGGCAGAGGATTGAGCTCCTTCCACCCCCGCAACCCACGTGAGCAGGTGGCGGCGGAAGAACGGAAACGATCGTGCAGGTGCACGGGCGATATTGCATGATCAGGGCCTACCCCTTCACTTGTGGGCTGAGGCATGCAACACAGCAGTGTATGTGTAGAACCGTTGTCCTCACAAGGTTCTTGGCATGAGTACACCGGAGGAGGCTTATTCTGGCAAGAGGCCTGATTTTTCTCATTTGAGAATCTTTGGTTCTCCTGTCTACATGCATGTGACGAAGGATGCAAGAAGGAAGCTGGATCCGACCGCAGAGGAAGGAATATTTGTGGGGTACACTGATACGCCCCACAACTATCGGGTGTATGTGCCAGACAGTCGCAAGACTGTTGTTCGACGGGATATAAAATTTCTGGAGGAGAAAGCCATGCAGTGTTCGCTTGAGAGGGAGCCACAATTGCATGCATAGGAGGAGCTGTTAGCTCCCAAGGAGAAGTCTCCGGATGTGGATCAGCCACAAGAGGAGGTTCAGGGAGTGGAAGAAACCACTCATGCAACGCCAACCATCAGAGGGCGCAAGCGCACTACAGAAGCTGAGCGACTGGCTCAAGATGCAGAGAGGGTTGTAGGACCACCTACAGCTCAGCTCAGCGCAGACAGAGACAGTCACCGGATCGGTACACTGGATACATGGCTCTTGTGAGCAAATGTGTCATGACGGAGCCTTCCTCTTTCGAGGAAGCGGTGGAGGAACCCGCATGGGTTGATGCCATGATCGAAGAATATGATTCGATCATCAGAAACAGTGCATGGGAGATTGTCCCAAGACCGAAGGAGAAGTCAGTGGTAGGTTCGCGATGGATCTACAAAGTGAAGCAGGCGGCTGACGGGAGTGTGGAGAAGTACAAAGCGAGATTTGTCGCCTGAGGCTTCTCACAGATAGAGGGAGTCGACTATGAGGAGACCTTTGCACCTGTCGCAAGGTATTCCTCCATACGGACGATCCTTGCTCTCTCAGCGCAGATGGGGTGGCACATCCATCAGATGGATGTGAAGACTGCGTTCCTCAACGGAGTCATTGAGGAGGAGGTGTACATAGAGCAGCCTGAAGGTTTCGAGATCTTCAGCAGTGAGTCGCATGTGTGCCGAATCAAGAGAGCACTGTATGGGCTGAAGCAAGCACCTCGTGCTTGGTACACTCGGATAGATAGATACTTCACCGAGCTTGGATTCTCCAAGAGTGAGGCGGATCCTAACCTGTACCAGATTGTGGTGGAGGGGAAGCTGTTGATCATCGTACTGTATGTAGATGATCTGATTTTGACTGGCGATGAGCAGTTGATACTTTCATGCAAGGAGGATCTTGCACGAGAGTTTGAGATGAAGGACCTGGGCCTCCTTCATTATTTCCTGGGATTGGAGATTTGGCAGCGCAGCGGAGGACTGTTTGTTTCTCAGGGCAAGTATGCCCGGGAGATTCTGGAGAGGTTCAACATGCAAGGCTGCAAGCCTGTTGATACCCCTCTTCCTGGAGGTTGGAGGAAGGGAGATGCTACTTCGGAGGAGGTAGTGGATGCAACTGTCTATCGACAGTTGGTGGGGTCGTTGATGTATCTGGTCAATACTCGACCCGATATATGCTATGCAGTTAACCAGCTTTCGCAAGCTATGGTTAAGCCTACCAAGCTCTTTTGGAAGGCTGGAAAGCATGTATTGCGTTATATCAGTGGCACAGTGGGATATGGACTTTGGTACAGACAGGAGGATGGAGTGAAGCTTTGTGGCTTCACAGATGCAGATTGGGCAGGGAGCCCAACGGATCGGAAGAGCACATCTGGAGGGATCTTCAGCATTGGGTCGACAGCAGTTTCCTGGTACAGCAGGAAGCAGAGATCCGTAGCACTTAGTTCAGCAGAGGCCGAGTACATGGCAGCAAGCTTGGCTGCATGTGAGGCGATCTGGATGAGGAAGATCCTGGTCGGCTTGTTCGGGTTGCATTTGAAGCCTACAGTGATTTACTGTGATAACCAGAGCTGCATCAAGCTCTCGGTTAATCCAGTTTTTCATGATAGGTCCAAACACATCGACATCAGGTACCATCATATCAGAGACTGTGTTCAGCGGAGGATCATGTTGTTGTCCTACATTCCGACGGAGGATCAGGATGCTGACATTCTGACGAAGGCGCTCACCAGGAGAAAATTCGAGTTCCACAGAGGCAGGATAGGGGTTGCAGACAATCCATATCTTGCTGAGAGGGAGTGTTGAAAATGCAGCAAGATGATGGAACCTAGTGAAAAGAAGTCGCCTTCACTAGGTGGGCCCGCAGGCTATTTTTGGCGCAAAGTCTATTTTTAGACTATGTCTATTTTTAGACATATGGAGCATGGTCCAGGGGTTGCAGTATGTTATTCTTGGATGATTGGTAGAGTTGGTAAAAATAGATGGACCTCTATTTTTAGACTTTCAGGTGGTTTCTATTTTTAAACTGCCGAGCTAAAAATAGAATAGTCAAATATTATTTACCCTTAATAATATTTGGACTCTAAACTTCAGTTTACTCTCTTGCGGCACTTCAGTTTAACCCCCGGAGGTGGGGCATGCAGCTGACATGAGGATTTACGCTATTCCCATGTGTTTGGTTGAGCTAATGCGTAATTGACTTCAGTTAGACTCATGTGGCAGAGTTTTGGTGGAGTTGATTGAGGAGTTGATGGAGATTGTGTTCCGGTTAACTAGTTGAACTAGTTGTGATTAGTTTAACTGACGATTACACTAGAGATGAGTTGGGTGAATTAAATATTATTTAATTCACTGATATTAACTCATTATTCAACTAAAGAACACATCAGTTTAACTCAGTGCATGGACAGTTCAGTGAAGACAAGTGGAAGAGGTAGATGAAAGGGTGAGATCGACATCAGTTGTACATAAGTTGTGCATGATATTTGCACAATCAGTGGGATGAGAGTGCCAGTGATGATTGCGCTGTTCAATCAAGGTGAATTCAAACTTGGTTCAACTACATTCATACTTTGGATTGCGCAGTAGAGGCAGGAAGACTTGAGGAGGAGTTTTGAACCCGTGATCGGTTCAAACTGAGCTAGTTTTGTGTGTAGTTTTTGGAGACAGTACTGAGTACTTGTGAGGAGTATTGTATTGTGTAAAACTACATGATTCTCATCCATTATATGATACACATAGCTGGGGGTTTTCAGCTATAAGCTTTCCCCATACATGCTGCGTTCTATGTGTGTGATTTGATGTTCTGTCGCTTTGTTTTTATTCCGCATGTGACGATTAATTTGTAGAAGCAATTATGTGTTGTACAAGAAATTCGAATTGATGTATGATCAGGTTAATTGCAGCGAATAAACCTCATTATTCAGCAAATTTCTACAAAAACCTACACCATAAACCATACTCTGATGTGCCCCTCAGGTATCTCAGGACTTGTTTTCCCACCTTCCAAAAGAGCTTGGTAGGCTTAACCATAGCTTGACTCAGCTAGTTAACTACATAGAAAATGTTCGGTCTCGTGTTCACTAGATACATTAGCGAACCCACTAACTGTCGATAGATAGTATCATCCACTAACTCTCCAGCAGTAGCATCCTCTTTCCTCCAGTTTCCTGGAATAGGAGTATTCATGGGTTTTCCGCCCTCCATGTGACACTTACGTAGTATCTCCCTTGCATACTTTCCTTGAGACACAAAAAGTTCACCATCTCGTTACCATGTTTCCAATCCAAGGAAATAATGAAGGAGGCCCATATCCTTCATCTCGAACTCCTTTGCAAGATCCTCCTTGCATGAGTTTATCAACTGCTCATCACTAGTCAATATTAAATCATCAACATAAAGAACAATGATTAAAATTTTACCCTCCACCACAATTTGGTATAGGTTTGCATTCGCTTCACTTTTGGTGAAGCCCAGTCTGGTGAAATAGCTATCTATCTGAGTGTACCAAGCACGGGGTGCTTGCTTCAACCCATACATTTCTCTTTTGAGTCGGCACACATGTGACTCAATGTTGAATATCTCAAATCCTTTAGGCTGCTCTATGTACACCTCTTACTCAATGATCTCATTGAGAAACATGGTCTTCACATCCATCTGATGAATGCACCAACCCATCTGCGCTGAGAGAGCAAGGATGGTCCTTATGGAAGAATATCTTGTGACAGGTCCAAAGGTTTCTTCATAATATATCCCATCGATCTGTGAGAATTCCTAGGCCACAAATATGGCCTTGTATTTCTCCACAATCCCATCAACAGTTTTCTTTACCTTGTAGATCCATCTCAAACCTACCACTGATTTATCAACCGTCCGTGGAACAATTTCCCAAGCACTATTTTTCACATTGGAGTCATACTCCTCCACCATTACATCTACCCATGTGGGCTCCTGCACTGCTTCCTAAAAGGAATATGGGTCGGTCACAATACATTTGCTCATGAGAGCCATGTATCCAGTAAATCAGTTCGGAGAATGTCTTTTTTTGTGCTGTGAAGTAGGGACTCCTATATTCTATCTAGCATCAAGTCTCAACCTATCAAATTCTATGGTACGCCTTTTGCTAGTTATAATGGTTGGCTCTACATGAGTGGAATCCTCCACCCCATGAACCTCCTCCTATCGCTAATCCACATCTACATGAGTGGAATCCTCCACCCCATGAACCTCCTCCTATGGCTGATCCACATCTATAGATTGTATGGCTTTCCCCTCATCAAATTTTATATCTTGCCGCACAACATTCATTTGACTATTTGGAAAATACACACGATAATTATCCGGGTGTTTTTTTGTACCACACAAGAATTCAAACTTTAGCAGTCAGCGCCAGTTTCTTCCTGGCATCCTTCGTCACATGCACATAAACAGATGAGCCAAAAATCTTAAATTGTGAAACATCCAGCTTCTTACCAGTGAAATCTTCTTCAGGTGTACTCATGAAAAGTACTCTATGAGGACAACAGTTTTGCTCATAAACCGCACAGTTGCATGCTTCCGCCCACAAATGCATTGGTAGGCCCTGATCATGCAACATCGCTCATGTTTCACTCACGATCATTCTTTTCTTCCTCTCCGTAACCCCATTTTTCTGTGGGTTATGAGGTGCTATGAGTTCTCTTCGAATTCCTTCTTTGCTGCAGAAGTTCTTGAATTCGTTAGAGATGTATTCTCCACCATTATGCTCCTCAGAGCCTTCAATTTCTTCCCCAACTCTTTCTCCACCAATGCCTTAAACTCACAGAACTTTGAGAATGTTTGATCCTTCTTCTACATGAAGAAGATCCAATATTTACGATAAAAGTCATCAACAAAAATAAGATAGTACTTATGTTTTGTTGTTGAAGCAACCGAGAACGGTCCACACAGGTTTGTGTGAAGGTTCTCCTTCTCATGAAAGGTGAACTTTACATACTTTCCCATGGTGCAACCCATGCACTAATATAACTGAGAAAGTGTTCCCATTGGAAATCCAGTAGATATTTATTGCATGACTTTCAAGGCTCCATGATGAAGATGACCCAATCACATGTGCCATAATTCACCCTCATCCCAGCTCACCACTCTTTATGCCTTTCCCATCATGGAAGTGCAGCCATATACCTCTAGCTTGTAGATATTCTTAACTCAAATCCATATCCTCTTGGCTTAACCCATTTTTTTATTTCATAGGAAAGCTTTTCCATCGCTGAAAACAATATCATATTCTCTGTCCTCCAAAATTGCCACTGAGACCAAATTTTTCTTTAGACCTGGAAAATGCATCACATCTTTCAATTGAAATGGTTTACCTGAATCCCTCTAAAAGGTAATGGTGCCAATGCCAGTCACACTGTATCATCCGTCGTCACCAATCTCTATATGCATCTAGAAATATTTCTCCTCCAAGTCACTGAAACATTCCTTATCTCCCGTCATGTGAAAGGAAGTGCCACTATCCAAATACCACACCAATCCTAATGCACTTGAAACCATGCATGTGATCAAAGAGAAGTCAAGCTAAAATTGTGAGGCAAGGGACTCACCAGCTACAGCTCCAACAACCAACTTGTTCTTCTTCTTTTGCGGATAGTTAGTAGCAATATGCCCATGTTCGTGACAGTGAAAACACTTCACCTTGGACATATCCAACTTCTTGCATTTAGACAGAGTCTTCATAACTGTCCCAACTCTTAGGAAGTCCCAAGAGAGCCAAGCTCACCAAATCATCATCAACAACAATTATTCCCACACTCCCAAGTTCATCCCGACATTGGACAAATTTCATGAGATACTTTGGAATGTTGTCGCCCTTTTCCATCTTGATCTTTCTGAGTTTATCTTTGAGCGCCAATTTCCTATGGTTGTTGCTACTTTGGAATATATCCATCAAAACCTTCCACATAGCATATGGTGTGGATTTCCCATGGAGGCTTGAGACAATGTGGTCTTATACTCCCTCCAACATAATCCTCCTCACCTTTTCCACTTTCTTTCGTCATGCATCAATATGTGCAACATCTACAGCATCTGGCTTAGGAACATATTTTTCAATGAATTCCTTCAAGCCGTTGTATTCGAGCACTGCCTCCATCCTGTCCTTCCAATAAATTTAGATCGAGCTACCCTCGAGTGCATACTCTAACCTCAAGCCATTGAAATCCATTTCGATCTTGATTCAGCTATAGCGCCAAGAAATCCTTTCTGCAAATTTGAATTCTTTCCACACACAAACTCAGCTCCTGCTTCAAAATTGCAATCTCCTGTGCTCTGATACCATGTAGAAATTTAATACAAAATATGTATTGCCTGGATTCTCTTGATCTAACAATAATATGCTACTATTAAATACATAATCTCTTTTACAAAATATTTTTCGGAATTTGAAACACAATCGCCAATCACAATATCATGAAGAAAGATAAATCACACATAACACAAATAATTTACTCGAGGAAATAATGTAGCTAAAAACCCGACTATCTTCTAGTATGGATTATATCATGGATAATAAAACAATTACATACAAAGCACTACTCCAAGAGCTCTCAGTACAATAGCTAACTGTCTCACACTGTCATATAAAAATTGACAAGTTCCTTAGCCAATTTACTGTTTCCAGACAACCTGCCTCCACTTTGCAATCCCAACTGATAACAATCCCTAAATGAGTGCACTCCTGCTTGCCTTGACTGCGCAATCCTCATGGGCATATCCAATGTATGTGTGGTTTCATGTGTGCAACCGAATAATGTCATAGTTGATAGTCAACTATCCCTTTCACCTACATCTCAACTGGGTCTCCACTGGATCTGACATGCATGCAGTTAATAGTAGTAAATATTCAGTTGCATGTGAGGTAAATGATTGTGAATTAATTAATAATTATTTCACTTGATCTCTCACTAGTGTATCTTCAGTTACAACTAGCGCAACTGATTTTAACTCACTTAACTGAGTTAAACTACTTTACAACTTTCATAACTGCACTTCCAACTCTATTACAACTTAGAATCACTCAGTTACAACTAAGTCCACTTGCATGTCCCACCAACCAACCACTCAACTCGAAATTCCTATAGCTAACCAGTTTTCCACTTCAGTTAACTATTTCCGAGTGCTCATTGAGAATAGATTATTGTTTATTGTCCAACTATTATTAAGGGATAATAATAGTCAACATGCATATATAAATAGACATGCAATCTATAAATAGAATTTTCACATACATCTATAAATAGACATCATCAATAAATATAATTTTATCATGCATCTATAAATAGAAATCCACCTAAAAATAGCTTGAGGCTCTATGCTAGTGTAGGTGCATAATTTTCACTAGGATCTTCTTGTTGAATCTCAATAGGGAAAGACCAATATGAGGAAAACAAAGAATGGGAGGAGGCGGAAAATATGCTGTATTCTACCATCCTGAAGGAACTCCTTCACTTCTTCCTTGGGAGGTTAGAGGGGCCACTAAAGCACTGAAATAAATGAAGAAGGAACACTAAGTTTCTCAGAGGATGAGAAACCATTTGGTAGGGTGGTGATGATGAGCACCACCATTAGGTATAATTGGAGGGGTTAATTATCACTTTTTTAGCCTTATTAGTCTCTCTTTCTCACATTTAATTACAATATGGTCATATGTTTCTTAGTGTATATGGTGATTAAGGCTTGTCATACTTCGAATGCCTAATATGGTTTAAACGAAGGATAATCACAAAGATATTCCATTTTTGTTGAAGATTGTGCAATAAAATATTGGAGTAGAAAGCAAGGAGATATTATAGGAGGGTTTTCCACCTCCTTAATGCCTAAAGGAAGCCAATGGATCCTCTAGATTCCCTCCAACAACTCTAAATGAAATGCAACCAAGCAAGTGGAAGATCAAGTGCACCAAAACTCCACTTCTCTTGAAATCAAAGGGGACACATCACTTAATTTTTAGGTAGCTATTGGTAGATAACCTTTAGGTTAATAGGGCAGAGCAAGAGCTCATGAGGATTCGAAATTTGGAGGAAGCTAGTAAACTCTTAGCTATTGTGATATACTTTTGATACTTTCATGGTTATGTAATGAGAATATTTCTAAAATAAAATGAGTATTCAATTTGTCCTTCACTAATTTATTTTTAGAGAGCTCATTTTGTGGGTTATGTCCAAATCCATTGGCTGCAGTCTCTTTCTTGTGTATTTATGTTTATTTTTATGCCATTGTAGCTAGTTTACTTCATGAGTTTTAGCTAGTTTTCTTACATTTCATTTTACTGTTTTTAATTTGCTTCCATTTCAATTTTTTTGTAGTTATGCTCTTGTATATCATGGTACAGTAGCATATAAACTCCAAAAGCTATGTGTCAAAGACTCCCTCTCTTACCTCTTTCATTGGAGCTTGAGGAGGGAAAATCTTCACCACAGGCCCAAAATTGCTCCTCAGTTTACGATTTCTTGGAAAGAATAGATAGGTTGTTTCACTTGTCATGAAATTATTGAGAATATTGAGTTATATTTCTATTTGAATGCATAAGTAGGTTTTCTTATGAAATTTAACTCATATTTTCCATCTTCTTCCTCATAGATTTGTCAATGTTTATTGCATGAACATGTTTATTTCTTTCATGTTTGAGTAGAGAAGAAGAGGAGGAATCCACCAACATCCCTAGCTCCATTTCTCACCCTTCACCAACCTCCTTTCAACAAAATTTCTCTCAGCCCTGTTTTTTAGATTTTCATCACCACACCGAGAGCAACCCTAGAAGTGTAAGATGAACTTTGAAAGACATTTTGAGATTTTTGAAGGGGTTGGACATCTTCCATACACCTAAATAAACCTTCATTTCACCTTCCCTACCCCTTTCCTAATCAATTTTGGCCTCAAAACACCCTCGACCTATTTCTTGTAGCATTACAGGACATCCTGTAGCACTACAGGAAACATGTAGAATATCCTATAGGAGTGCCAGTTAGCCCCTCCTTCAGCCCAAAAACCATCTTCCACCTCACCTAACCCTGCCACAACTTCCAAGACACCATCAGATCTGAATCCATGAGTCTAAGACCTTCTTAAGCCACCCTAGAGCCTCCTTCTTTTGCTGCAAAATAGAGTATTTACAAGCATAGTTAGCCCATGACTAGATGCATTGTTAAAGCATAGAAGTTACATGTAAAATAGTTAGAGTCTAATTATCCATTTGGCCCAGTAATGTCTGATTATATTAGTCTTCATTTCTTCAATTTCAATTCAACAATATATTTCATGAATGTTGCCTAGTTTACTTCTATTTCTTGCAATACCCCAAATTTTAGATTTCCTTCCTTGAAAAATAGTTAGATGTATATTCTTGCTTTAGAATAGTCCTTTGATTTTTGATAGAGTAATGGTTTTTTTCTAATTTGTAGTTATAGGTCTAATTCAAAAGTGTGATAGAATTCACTCAGAAACGATAGCAATAACACCCTTCTGCGGGACTTGGAAGAGGATGACATGAGTAGAATGCATCTGTTGTGTATATAGCACTGTCACCTCCAAGTTTGTACGAACCCCAGGTTGAAAAATTAAAGTAGAGTAGCCTATGGGAGTTGTAGCACTCTTGGTGCAATACCAAGGCTCACCAATAAGAATAAAATCCAGCAGCCAAATAGAAAACAACACAACCAGCAGTAGACGAAGCAGTAAAGCCAACAACAGAGAATAAATTCTCAAGGAGCTCCTACATTCAGAAAATATTTTTCTCATAGAGATGACCATGAAAGATTTTTAAAGTTTCAAAGGAATCAAAGTCATTTTGCTCCTTTTTTGCATAAAGTAGAATGTTACAAATGTCAAAAGTTTGGACATGTTGCAGCAAATTGCTGGAGAAAAAACATATAGACCACATCAGCGGAGATTCCAACAATATCAGCAACCAAGGAGATTGGAAAATAGGTATACTTGTTATTTTTGTGGTTATTGCTACTCATGTCACTTGTTTGGCCATAAAGAAATAGATTTTAGGTCTAACCATTGGAGGAGAGACACATTTCATGCAAGGTTTATATATATCATTATCAAAAGAAGATTTGATCCTCATGGCCATGTGGAGTGCTATATATTCCATATATTTTTCCATATGGAAAATATTTTTTGTTTCCTCGTTACTGAAGGAAAAATAGTCAAAAGTAGCAAAAAAAAGAGGACCTACCAAGAATCTAGTGAAGCAAGAAAGGAAGCAAGAGAAGGAAGGGAACAAGCAACCCAAAACCATGTGGGGAGAGAAGGAGAAACAACTATTCAACTAGTGAATAGCATTCCCTCCTGCGGTCCATGATTATTTCATGTGTACTTATAGAGGACTGCAAAATTCATGAGAGGTGCACAACCTCAAGGGGAGCATGTGTGATTGTTATAGTATCATCTGATGAGTTCAATGAGCCTCATGCACATTCAGTTCCACAAGATTAGCCTGTCTATTGGAGGTATATTGAACTCAGGGGGAGATATGCATGGTATGATATTTTTCTATATTACATGGAATTTTCTCATTATTTTCTCTTAATCATTTATGGAAGATTTATACGAGCTTTCTTGAGTGGAAAATAAAACATTTTTCAGCCATGCATATTTTTTGGGTTTCCACTAACAATTAGTTGAGAAGATGTGAAACCATACATATATTGTGATCATTTCTTCATATGTATTGATATGACTTGTGACATGGAACACCCATGTATGATTTGTTGTATGATGACTACTAGAACCATGTAATTTATTCTATTTCATCATTATGTATTGGTTGAAGAGTCCAGTCAATATTTATTGAGTCATCATGGTGATAGGCTTATTTTGGAGGAGTCTTATGGAGTCATTTTAGAGCCATATGTATGGGCTAATGATGATGTAATAGTCATTATGTATTATGTATTTGAGTCATTGGTCTATAGGAGATGATCATAGTAACTGTGTATTTCATTGAAAATCTAAGTATAATTCTCATGAAGCCATGCACATGTAATGTGATATATTTCGGGTCATATATCCATGTGTCATGAGATCATATGAGAGTATGTATGCGGTTTTCATGTCACTACCACAACCATGTATTTTAATTAGTGTATGACATTTTTTCATGATCATGTGGAGTCTATGTCCATATGATGATTCTATTTTTCATAGGAAGAATTGTTCTTAGACAAAGCGGTTCACTACAACTATACAGTGATGTTTGACATGGAATTTGTTCAGGGGAAACATTATTTGTTCCTATTTACTTTAGCCATACATTGTTGGAATTATGATCCACTTGGAGGTGTTCATGTTATGCCTCATACTATGTTATGAAAATGGGGTTCTTGGCCTCATGTGATGAGAATCTTGGTAGTTTTTGTTATGTAGTTATGGGGGAGAATTTGTGTGGTTCCCTCATATGATGATACTCATTGTTGATTCTTGTATGGTTGCCTCATGTTGGAATATTGTTGCTTGCTTCTAGAGGTTGTAGGATGGTACTCTGCTCTGGATGATGATTGGTCTATTTATTGCTTGTTGCTATGATATGGGAGGCATGGATGATATTTGACGCATTATATTCCAGCCATGTAGAGATGAATTTCTCTAGTATTTGTGCTTCAGCTCTTACTGCCTATTCATATGGAGTGGACCCTTTGCCATTTATGTCAAAGGGGGAGTGATAATGGATAATGGTTTGGAGAATTTGTATGGTTTCCATCAATTCCAAACGGGGATATTATTGGAATTATGGTATGCATGGATCCATATAGTTAGGGAGATTTTTGGCATTATGGTGTGCATGGATCCAACTATTTATTTTGTCATTGGTTCATGATGGAAGCTAGCTCATGTTGGCATTGATGTCAACCACTTGTAGCCTTGCTTATACATATATATTCCATTCATTGTAGCATGGTTGCAGTCAGTTGATTTGGCGTTGAGATGATTATGTTGGCATTGAAGCCAACTCAATGATGTCACACTGATGGTCAGATGTTTGCATCGATGTAGCTTGATGGTAGCATGATGGTAATAGATAAGATGGAATTTGTTCACATGTGCATTTATGGACATGTAATAATGGTTTTTTGATGTTGCAATATAGTTGTATGGTGTTGCTATAGGTAGAGGATGTTGCTACAGGTTGATCATACAGATCTACATGTGATAGAGATGGTTCATGGCACACTAGCTTAGTTGTCAACGAGGTCTTCATATATATGCTTATGAGGATGACTTGTTGTAGTGATGATGGTGCTACAAAGTTGTTTTTAGATCTCTCAGAGGTGTTGCTGCTTGTTCATATGTTCGTTGGAGAGTGGAGGACTTGTTGTCACTCTTTCCAACCTTGTTTGTTGGCCTTCTAGGTCATTTTGGCTATGAAACTTGGGAGACATTTTTCATCCACTTGTAGATGTTTCAGAGTAAATTTCAAAGGTATGGAGGCTAGTACATATGTAGGAGAAGAGGATCTAATTGATCACAGAGGTTATAAGATGAAGGGATGATGTTTTTACTCATACTTAGCCACAATCACATGGATATAAGCCTGTGGGAGTGACTAAAAGGATCCAGTCACTGGAAGACAAGTCTATGGGAGTGGCTAAAGGTTCTATTCACATGGATTCAGTGTCATGTAGGTGTCTAGGGCATTTCACGAGTTTTTATTTCTATTCCTCACGCTGTTCGGAAGTAAATTAGCTTGGAAATTCCTAGAGGCTTCTAGAAAAAGTGAAAAAGGTTGAAATTGGTTTCAAAAGGTCCTCTCATGATGTGAATGAATTTAGTGAAAAATTTGTGGTGTTAGTGGATTGATTTGGTCCAATTTTTGCACCTTTGAGGGATATACAACTCCCAACCCTTCCTACTCACCTATTCTGGAGGGTGGATGAATATTTTTCAAGGCCCAGGGATTTAGTTCTTTAAATTCGATCCACGGCAACGGCGCCAGAAAGATGTTGTCACTCCTAGAGACAACCTTGAGTTGAAAAATACTAGTGCCTAGGAAATCTTAAATGCAAGGAGCGTATGACTCAACCGATTGCAGTTGACAATATTGGGCTCTCATGCTACTACCAACTAACAAATTTCTTTGATAAGGGTGGAACCGAGACTCTAAATGGAATCACAACAAGGAAGAAAATTGCAGAGACTGAATATGAAATTCAATAAGTAAGTGCATCAGATAGCTTTAGAACATAATGATGTAAAGGGGGACAAGTGTGAAATGAACATATAGTGGTTGAGTTATAAGTGAGTGAAGACTATGGCAGAAAATGATATAAGATATCAACTATAACTGGGCTTATTCTAAGATAATAATCCAAATAGTTATTACTAGTAGAACAATGAAAGAGATGTGGAAATGAATATAGTTTCATGCTTGAGCTATATTTAAAGTGCTATAGATGAGTAAATATGAGTATGTGCTTTGATAAATTCACATTTAAACATGGGAGCACTCGCATTCCAAAACATTTAAACACCAGAAGAGTGGAGAGATACGAAATGAACATATATATTAAAAACAAGGAGAAGGGTTACAAACTATAAATCATCTCAAGTGGAATCCCCAATTCCAGGAAAATATTCTATTACAGAATCCCAACAGGACCTTTAACATCAACTATCGAATTCATACAAAAATATACATACAGAGTGCTTGAGCTAGTGAGTCTTTCAGAAAATCTGGAACCCTGTATCTGTCTTTCCTCTCTGCTTTTATAACATTTTCATGTGCTACATGCGGAAAGACATTTTGGGAAAATATATTTTCCGCATGCTTGTATGTAGTTTCAAGTCTTAATCAAAAATAAAAATTGATGATGGGGTAAAACGCCTCCCATCATCTTACAACTTGGGCTTAAAGCCATTTCTAATGGAAATAAAACAACCTACTAACTGAAAGTAAAAAATGCAAGAGTAGAATATGTGTTTCACTCGAAATTGAAAGTAAAAGAGAGTAAAATAAGAGGCCACATAGGCCCAGTCATGAGTTAACATTGCTGGTGGTGGGATGGAGTCGAGGCTGCAGCAGGAGAAGGCAGTACTATGGCTATAGAAGAGATGGATTTCTTACTGGCAAACGGAGTGGATAGAGAAGCAGATGCGGTGGCTGATGAAATCGCATGATCACTACATCTCTGCCAGGTGTCAACTGCAGGACCATGTATTGCAATGAAAGCGTTGACCAGAATATGCACTTTTGTTAGTTCAACATAACTCGCCTGAGTGGGCAACCATTGTTTAACTTGATGGAGGAGAGAGAATTCTTTACCAAGTGCTTCAATTATGGTTTCGGCCTTAAGCCGAACGGTCTTCTCAGACGGTGTATCAGTTTGATTCATCACCTTTGTCAGCCTGCACTCGTATACTGGTAACGGTTTAAGAACAAAATTTGTAGGCTCCCAGCATGATGGGAGGCTGGCGAATGTCAGTTCGGTCCATTTTGTTTCAAACTATCCTAAGCTTGTCACCATCCTTTCCAAACTACCCAGTGAAAGGTTGCGCGCGGCTTCCTTTTCCATCACCCTCAGACATTCTGCCGCCTCTTTGAACCTGTCCTTGATTCCCTGTTTGGCCAATTATTCTAATCTCAAATCATTTAGGAGGGAAATATACCTTCTGGCGCTTTCAACCTTAGTTGAAGCATCTGTATACCCTTCATGTAGAGTTCTTCTGAATTGACATACCGCAGCCTTCTTTTCTTCAATTAGGGTAAGGAAAGCCCAACACTTCTTTACCTCCATGATGATGTATGTCCAGATTAAGCGTCGGGCCTCTAAGAGGGTGATGTTTCCATTCATTCGGCTCGTCAGGTCTTTGATTGTATTTTCTTGTCACAACCTCTCTTGTTTCACCTCCTCTATCCCTTTTTTCAAATCTGCTATCAGTTTGGTATTTTCATTGAGATGGGCCTCGAGCTCATGGATCTTTTGTTGTGTCGTCTGAACCTGCTTCTTTGCTACTTGAAGTTCGGCCAGCACTGTGGTTAGCTATTTCGAGAGTGAGGTGGATCCTTCAAGAGGTGGTGTGGAGCATACTTGTGCATCCCAGTTTTTCTACAACTCATCCATCTTCTGCTGGAGGGCAGTCATCTCGCTAAAAATTTTAGCCCTCTCTTCTTTCTCCTTGGCTAGGGAGTCTGCTAGGTCAACCTTATCCTTTTCTATCTCGGCTAATTCAATAGTTTGTACGTGCTGAAAACCAGGCATATTTAGCTTATGCTTCAGGGCTGCAACTTGTTTCTGCAACTCCAAGATGACATGACCCTAAGGATCTGCTTTATCACCCCCTTTACCTTTCACAACTGTTTGAAGACTCCGCAGGTCATTTGAGAGCACCTGGGCATTAGTATTCTCCACCCTAAGGTTCTCAACCACCTGGTTGTACTTGGTTTGTAATTTCCTTAGGGTGAGAGAGAGTTTCACCACCTCATCCTTTAGCATGTCACCAAAACACTCAAACAGATTGTATTTATCAATCAGGGGAAATTGTGACATATTTACGGCCACCTCCAGAGCTCTGTAGCTAGAGGTCCCAACCTCTAGATCTAGTACTGCTTCAGTCATGGCCATCAGCAATTGTTCCTTATCCATATCAATCTCGACAGAAAACTGAGTATGATATTTGTCTACATATCCCTCCAATTCTGACTAGAGCTTCTCCCTGATAGTTATATTCTTCCCCTTCATTTCATTCCCCGCCTCGGACCTGTTTACAGAGATGGCTTGTGAAACTTCTGATAAATCAGACAATGATGGACCATCATGTTTTACCATGAAACCTACTTTTCCCTTATCCAAATCTCCATACAGTGCTACTTTTTCCAGCGACGACTTTCCCCCAACACCTTCTTCATCGTTTGTTCTCTGCCTTTTAGAGGGCAGAGAGTATTCTCCTATGACTCCAACTTCTTCAACCTATTTCTTGCCTGCTTCTTATGTTGAAGCGGAGTCTCCTTTTTCCCCTGTCGCAGATGAATCATTCTCCATCTGTGAAAGAAAAGGCTAGGTATCGAGATTAGCTCTCCACTCGATGAAGGGTCTAGTTTCGTGATCATATGCAGTTGATTTAATCTTATTCCTCTTATTTGAGATGATGCCTTTCGGATCATAAGGCCAAGCTTTCCCTTGTATTAAATCCATACCTTTGAGCAGTTTTTCCACTATGGGGAAGGCATGTATTGAGTTAACAATGAAGGGGCCGATGGTTGTAGGAATTTTAAGAATGAACCCCTTTTTCGCAGGGAGGAAGTGGAGCTGGTCAGCCTTCAAGGTCTACCAGAGGTACTCCAAGGCGAAAATCCGCATGGGGAAACCTCTGCACCGTAAACCCTAATCTCAGTGCAGTCATCAAATAGGTACCAATATCCTATGCTTTATTCCTCACTGTACTGTAGCCAGTTCCTCTGTTCACGAAAAATCCTGGGCAGAGGGTTATCTTGAATAATAGTTTAAGCTATTGTCATGAATTTATTCAAGAAGTTTGAATAACCCACCCCATTAGCCAACCGATGTACTACGGGATTCCATTCAAAGACAGTTTTTGGTTGAGAAGTTATCCTAGAAAACTTTTCCAAACCCAAACCCTCGAACTTATTAGCTTTCTGGAAAAGGAAAAGGTCGAACACCATGGAACATAAATGAAAATGGTCGGTGGCTGAGAGGTCTAGAAACTGGCTTTGGATGGCGGAGGCCAAGAAACCAGGGATATCCAAGGCAACATATGTTTGTGACATTAACCATGAAAGGGCTACGCATTCCTTCGAGACTCGCTCAACCACTTCTATACCTAGCAACCCCGCAATGAGAGAAATTTTTGGCTGAAGGTCTTCCTTAAATGTATTCAGAGGCACCGAGTCTGAAGACGGGAAAGATTTAAGGTGAGAGTTGGAAATAGCAGCGATGAAATTAATCTATTGCCTCCAAGGTAGCTTGGAAAACTGACAGGATAAAGACATTTCAGTGAAACTAACATAGTTAGAACTGGGAGGATAACAGAGGGCTTTACTGATGATTTCGGGAGATATACTAAATATCTTGTTCCCTTGAGTCGATAGAAACATATCTCAGTGCTCATCATACGCTTCCCGGAGCCAGCATATCAATTCCACAACTGGGTATACGGGCGGAGTAATTTGGTGGTATAGCCCCGACAAAACAACTCTGAACCTATCTCTATTTTCTATATGTTTCCTAAATAGGTCAGGTTTGACACTATTGATGAAGAAAGGATATTGTGGGTCTCGAATGTGGCCTTGCATGTCTGTGAATGGCTCAGGTCCAGGAGCAGCCCTAGACTTGCGAACTTGAGGGGTTTCAGGCTCTGAATTCTTAATATTGATTCTACCCATGACCATTATGAAAATGAAAAGTAGAAGGAAATGAGACAGTGAAAGAGGGACGGAATACCTACGCAGTAAGGAAAATGTTCGAGATAAAATGACACAGGGAAGCTGAAAGTGACTTGGTAGACCTGGTACTGGGCGCTCGAGCTTTGGAAATACACTATCTCGTAAAATAAATTATTTTACCATAGTGAACACATAACGGGGTTAAAAAGCTTTAGATTACCAGCAAAACGAGGCTAGGACGACATTTGTAGGGTTGACGTCATAATGACGCCGACACTGGGACACGTGGAATTTGGTTATTGATTATCAGAGTTGGGATAGGTGTATACCACGTGACAGGTTAAATACCAGTGCTGGTCATGTCCCGGGTGTCCTAGGACTTACCTTACCATTGCATTCATAGCACCAGGTGTTACCTGAATGGGCCCACTAGAAAGTCCGGCGGGGTCTTGGTGCGGCTCTAAGCTTGCGACCATCACCCCATGGAGTACATGTCTCGGGTCCCACCATATGCTACATCACCACCATTCTGGGGGGTTGAGCTTCTGCCTCCCCCCTGCCATCCTTGATCCCCCCGGAAACTCTTCAAGCGCCTTTCTTCTTTTAACTGCTCGGAGGATGGGTGGGTCCCGCTCTGTCCAGCTGTCCTGCACCTTTATCTTCCTTTTTTTGTGTAAATTTTACCGCAAGTGAATAATATATATTATCCCTTGTCCCCTTTTTTATATGGATTATCATTCACATCAACCCATTTGCTCCTTTAAGTATTTCTCCATTTTATGCTTCGGGTGATCCCCCTTTTTAAAGTTTCCTAGGGCGGTGGTGAATGATATAACAACATTGGCTCCATTTGGGGACAACATCCTTGTCCTCAAACGTGTCGAGAACTCCACAGACCATCTGCTAAACTTCATCTTGCAAACACAGTCTCCTTGATTCCTTCTCTTCTTCCTTCATGACAACTCAAAACATAAAACATCATAACAACTGAATAATGTACAATATCATACAACAGACCTTTCGGCCTGAATCAATACTGTAAAAGGGGTTTTAAGAATTGCCCATTCACAGGGGCTTCGAGAAGATCTCCTTGCAAATTTTCCAATATAAAAGTGTTGTTTCCTCCCCCTTCAACAATTTTGAAAGGTTCGAAACATAGAGGATCGAACTTTCCAAGCTTTCCTTTCTCAGCCCTTCTTATATTCCATCTTAGCACTAGATATCCGACCTGCATCCCTTTATATTTATCATGCTGATAGAACAAGTCTTTAATTTTCTCTTGGTACTCATTCAACCTATGATTTACTTGATTTCGAGTCTCTTCCAGCTCTACTAACTTATTTATTCTTCTGGTAAGATCATTTGGTTCCTCTTGACAATCCTGCATGAACCTAGCCACAGGTAAGGCCAATTGTATCGGGAAAACCACTGCTCTACCATATACCAATTCATATGGGGATTTTCCTGTTGATCTCTTACTAGTGATTTTGTTTGCCTATAGCGCAAACTTGAGCTGAGAATCCTAGTTCTTCTCGTTTTCATTAGTGGCCTTTTTCGATGCCCTCACCAATGTTTTGTTTGAGGATTCTTCCAATCCATTTCCCTGCAGATAGTATGCAGTAGAGTGTCATAACACAATATTATATTGTTGGCAAAAATTGATGAATTTGACAGAATTAAAAGCCTAAGTGTTATCTGTGACAATCTTAGTAGGGCAGCCAAACCTTGAGATAATGTTATCTTCCAGAAAATTGATCACCACTGTGTCTGTAGCATTCCTTGCTGGCACGACCTCTACCCATTTAGTGAAGTAATCGGTGGCTGTTAGTATCCACTTGTGTTGCCCGCTTGAGGCAGGATGAATTTCGCTAATGAAATATATTCCCCACTATTAGAAAGGTTATTCTATGTGTACCGGGATCATAGGTAAAAGTGCGAACTTCTGCCTTTCAGCAAATTTCTGACATTTTTCACATGCCCTTACTCGAGTATACACATCTCCGAAAAGTTTGGGCTAGAAAAAGTCTGCTTTCAGAATCTTGTTTTCCATGGCCCTCCAACTGTAGTGGCCACCACAGATTCCCTCGTGGAATTCCGCCATCACTTATTCTACCTCATTTTCCGTGAGACATAAAAGTAATATGCCCGATGGGTCTCTCCAGTACAAACGGCCATTTCTTACGATGAACTTCTGAGATTTCAAACTTAACATCCAGTACTTCGTCTTGTTACATCTTGGAGGACATCTAAGAGTCAACAGGTACTCTACAATTTCTTTGTACCATGGACTGAGAAGGTACTTCATGTGGATTTTTTGTGTAGCGGTTTCTATTCAGTGGTTTCTTCATTGGCCACCATCGACAAATTTATCCCCAAAGCCTGACAGTTTTATTCCGAAAGGGTATTGGCTAATCCCAGTCCCTTTATTAGCTTAGTGGGGCGTATTTTCAACTCATACTCATGTATCTTGGCTATCCATTTGCCTCTCTTGCCTTCACTATCTCCCTGAATAAATATGTCTTTTATAGCCACTGTGGGTACGAATGCAGTTATAGCTAACTACAATACATACATCCGAAAAGGATTCAAGGATTTGACCAAGGCATAGGCCTGTTTCTCCAAGATATTATATTTCAGCTCCGCGTCGTGGAGCACTTGACTGAAGAAGGCAATAGGTTGCTCATGACCTGCCTCATTTTTCTGAAATAATACAGTTGCGACGATGTGGGGAGATGCAAACGAAAATATCATGAAAGGTTTTGCATAATTAGGTCCTGCTAATATTGGGGCTTTTGCGAAAGAATTTTTTATTCTATTAAAAGCTTCCCGTGACTCAGTAGTCCATTTTACTTCATTAACCTTCTTCTGCATCTTAGTTATGTACCAGACTATCTCTGCATAGTTCGGTATGAATCTTCTCAAGAAGTTGATACGTCCAAGAAAAACCTGGACCTCTTTCTTGTTTCTTGGCAAGGATATACCATTTATGACTTCTACCCTTTTCGGGTCAAATTTTACCCCTGCCTTTGTTACAATATGCCCCAACATTTTACCCTCTTCTAAAGCAAACAAATATTTTAGTGGGTTTAAAGACAATCCATACCTGCGACACTTGTCAAAGGTTCTGCGCAAATGTTCCATATGTTCAGCATCATCCTTTGAGAAGACTGTGATATTGTCCAGGTACACCACCATGAATTTGTCTTGTTCCCCCACAAAAGAAATTTCCATGGCCCTTTGAAATGTAGCCCCCGCATTGATCAATCCAAATGGCATTTGAGCATACATAAACGTTCCCCAAGGAGTAGTGAATGTGGTTTTATTTCGATCCTCCAGACGCACTGCTACTTGATTATACCCAGAAAATCCATCCATCATAGACATTTGTGAAGATCCTACCACCTTATAAAATATATGGTCCATCTTTGGAAGCGGATAGTTGTCTTTCAAAGACGCTCTGTTCAAGTTCCAAAAGTCAACACATAGTCTTATCTCTCCATTTTTCTTTCGGACTGGGACTAAGTTGGCCACTCATTCAGAATATCTTAATGGCACAATAATCTTAGCCTTCAATAATTTCTTGATTTCCTTTTCTATGGAGGGAAGGAGTAAGGGATTAATCTGTCTTAATTTATGCTTGTGTGGCTTAGCATCTCCTTTTAATGGAATATTGTGCTGGATAATGCTAATATAAAAGGTCTTAAAATCTTGATAGGACTAGGCAAAGACGTATTTATATGTCTGAAATATATTTTGATATTGTTCTTTGTATTCTTCGGGTACCTTACTAGACAATTTCAAAATCTTGGGATCGGCCTCTGTGCTGAGGTTCAGGTCATCTACCTGATTTTCTTCAACAACCTTACTTGGTCGGATTGGGACATCATTTTTATCGAATAGTCTCTCTAGAGGGACCAGTCCTCTGGGTATTACATTACATTTGAGCTACAACACCTTGTGTCCAGCCATGGTATCCTGCCATTTATTCTGAGGAAAGTCCTCATCTCCTCCTCGCCAACATCTATGACCAAATTGGAAAATTCACCAACGGTCTCCATGAATATCTTCACTTTCTCTTCATCTTCAAACACCTGCTAGTGTTTGAAATTGTCAGGGATGGAAGGACGGTAACAGACCTCTATCTTGTACCTCAGGAGGGGATTTTGAGGCGACCGAAAAGTTCTTGCGGCTACTGCAAGAGAGTCTGCCATTTTGTTTTGGTCTCTTGGCATAAATTGAATATTAAATGCTAAGAAGAAATTTTCTACCAAGTCCCATACCTCATTTCTGTAAGCCCTTAGTCGTGGGTGCTTAGCTTGACATTGATTTCTTACTTGTCTCACCACCAGTTTTGAATCTCCCAAAACCTTCAAGCTCTGAATATTCATATTCTTTGCTGTTTGTAGACCCAAGAGAAATGCTTCATATTTAGCCATGTCTTTCGTGGCTTCATACTCCAATTTGAAAGATAATGGGACTAGTTGTATAGTAGGAGAGATCAGGAGAACCCCAACTCCATTCCCTTCCTTTGAGTTGGCTCCATCAAAGTGCAAGGTCATAACCCCACCTTCTTCATTACTTGAAGACTACTCAGTCTTTACTCGACAGAAAGATGGCTCTTGCAATTAATCTTGGTCTTCTTCAAGAAATAGACAAGAAACTCACCCTCTTTTCTATACACTGGCGAATTTACTGAATTATCGAATTTAGTGACCATCTTCACAAACCTTGTTTCCTGGTATAATCTCCTTTCTTTTCCTCTAAACAAAAGGATGGTCACATAGGTTAGGTCCAGCTTTATAGATCCTCCAATTTTTGTACCCCATGATCTTGATAACAACATTCCAAACCGAGCTGGGATGTCGGCCACTACTATGTCCATTACCACGCTCTTAGTTGGGATTTGGGCTAGATTTACCACCAAATCCTTGATCATCCCCAAAAATTTGACTCTTTTAGAATCAAAAGAGTAGAGATATTTATATGGGCAAGTGATCTACAGCCCCAATTTCTCCATCAATGATAGAGGCAACAGGTTATGGGACGCTTCGAAACCCAGCATACAGTTGTGCAACAACAAATCATGAATTACTAAAGAGACATAGAAAGGAGGAGTTGAAGCATCTAACTCCTCAACATGAGGACCGAACATTACATAAGCCTTTCTTCCTGGAGGTTTAAACTATTTGGGATTGGGGCTGCTCCTTGAGGAAGCATGAAAGAAGACACCTAAGACTGGTAGACTGGCTGTTTCAGAAGTTCAGGAGTGCGCATTATGGAGAATAAATATTTCTAGGTAATTTTTGATGCCTCGTTGTATCAAGCCATGCCGTCTAAGCCAAGGCTCTCGCCGAGACTCTATGATCAATACAAGATGATATTTAACTTTCAACTTTCCATAATATGCACATCTGTGCGAAAGGAAATGTGAAGGGGGTTTGGTATGAGTTACCTTATTTAGTCACAGAAGATGATATGGTCAGCATCATTGTAGAATGGTCACCAACATGGTTGGAGCTTGGTGTGTCCACATATATCACTAAAACGTTGACGCACTGGTACTTAGCCAGAGAAAAAAGCAGAGAAGACGACTAAGAAACCTACAGAGAAATAAACTAAGCCAACCACCACAGGCGAGACTATTGATTTGGACAAAGACAGTGAACCAGAGAAAAATGGTACTGCGCCAAAGGACACTGTGGAGTAGGTAGAAGCGTAGAATTCTAAAGGCATGAAGCACAATTCTCAGGCCACTGGTGGATCCAGGAAGAAGAGGAAGGGATTTAAAGATACCAGAGAGGAGGCCTTGATGCAGACTGAGGATGATTTAAATGATATTTCTAACACAGTCACGTCTGCGACAGAGGATCACTAGATGGATATGGAAGTGCAGTATAAGTCTACACTTGAAGTGGTACAGGTGGGGATTTAGGAACTAAAAATTTAAGCGAGCATGATTCAAGCGAGCATTGCTCAGGTGAGCTAGACTTAGACGAGCGGACATGTAACCAACGTGAAACCATTGGAAATACAATTACTAGCGACTGGGGATTCTCATCTTGTGAAAATCCCCGAACCGGCAATCCATGTGGACGCCAATCGGCACACCTAGTTCAGAGGTGTAGGTGATATTAATATTAACTTGTCTGTTTTTCCTATAGGAAAGTTGCACCTGATGCACACTATGATTGCCGACGAACTTCAGTTCCATGAGGCCATGGCTCACACATCTTCTGTCGAGTAAAAGCAGTAGGCTATAGAGACACAATAGAAACAACAAGAAGCAGAGGCATCTTGCTGTGCAGCTGAAGCCTAGCGCGCTACGATTGAAGCAAAAAACCACCAAATATGCAGTGAAGTTCTCATAGTCCTAGCCATCACTACCCCAGAAGATAATTTGGAATGACTAGTTGCTACCTTGAAAGCCTCACGCGCTAAAGTGCAGACCATTCGTGCATAGTTTGAACATAAAATTGCTCATCTACAAATGAATTTGCAACCAGAAACTCCCCTGAAGTCCGTGCAAAAAGAGTATCTGAAGTAAAATGAGCCACTGCAAGTATTTTTTCCACAGTCATGTAGTATAAAAACCTTTTAGATGAGGCCATGGGAATCTAGACGTTAGTTTAGAATGACCCTGTTGTACAACATCTGTGCAACGAGCTGCACCAGAAAGAGCAACAGTTTGCCGAGATCCAAACGCTGGCGCCTGCCCTTGTTCTTCCATAGCGCCTCAACCGCCTACAGGAAGTTCGAATCATTCAAAGATAGATCAAGGACCTACGTCGCAAAGAGAAGTTGCTGGAGGAACGCATGCAACCATGGGCTGAGGAGCCTCTTCAGATCACGTAGACATTGGACACTACATTGAAGGCTATTTATCAGACACAATGAAGGGCCCATCACTGAGAAGTTGGTTCTGCAAGCACAGGGAGCTGCTGCCCAAAGTTTGGAAATGGTGCTCCCTCTTAAATATTCTGTTAGTGCACTCCAAGCCAAGCTAAAAGAGAAGACTCTAAAGTGACTCAGGATGAGTCACATGTTTGTGTTGGGGGCTTGTTGGAGCAGGGTCCCCTGGCTACACTTTTTGGTATATTTTGGTATAAGTTTTGTATATGCACATTACGTGAATGAGTCAAGGGGATTTGGGGTGGGTCAATGTCCCTATTTTGATGTAAAATGGTTTAAGGGTAAACTGTGGGCCTCAAACCATGGTTTGAGACCATAGTATCTACATGCTAGAATGATATAAATAGATAGATTGAGTCCAAGGAATTAAATTAAGGAGAGATTATTATTGATGTTTTGATCTAAGTTTATGTGTCTGTAATGTGTTGTAAGGGTTTCAGTCTGGGTTGGGTATAAAGGCTCCTGCTGGCTGTGTACAGACTCTACTAGTTGTGTGCGTGGAAGGGTAAAGTGTAAGGGTAACGTCTGTTGTACTGAAGTGATTTGAATTAATAAAAGGACTAATTTTGGCGGAAAGAATTGTGTTATTTATTTACTATTCTTTCTAAGTTCGCTTTACTTATTTTATGATTACTTATATCTGTGCGAAGACATATGTTATTTATGCATGATGTTATATTGATGGTTGATGAATCTGCTTAAGTGATTACGCATTGTTTATATTTGGATCTGGTTCAGTTATGATACATCTGCGATGAAGTGATATGTAATTCTTTTCTGTGATATGATAAAGTATTATTCTATATTACGCAAATCTATTTATGATCTATATAAGTCTGCAATCAATATGCTTAGGGCCACTATATTATTTTCTTCCTTAGGGTGCAGAAACCTGGTTCCAACACCCCCCCCCATACTTCTTCGAGTGAGACTTTGATCTGCACATGCGAGTCATTTTCGAAATGGCCAATAGTTGGAGGGTTTTCTAGTTGATTGATAAACTCTGAACCTGGGTCAGGACCCCTCAACCCAATAGTAAGTCCATTAAAAAAATACATGTATTTAAACTTTATATGTGTAGATGTTAAAAAAATGCATGGATCTAACCTACAAATGTTTATATACTATTTATGTATGAGTATCACACTCATTTGAATTGTGATCTTTCAGTTCTTTAACATCTAATTGTCAAAATTTTATGAACCCGCTATAATGCACAACTTATGATTCACCTCTTACAAAAATCAAAAGAAAGGAAAATATGATGAGATGCTAGAAAGGGAGGTTCGATTCCATGGAATTAGTCTCAACACTACCTACAAACTTGTAAATCTTAATTTATCCAACCGAGAGAACACAAGCTTCCTTTGAGAGACCATCTGGTTCCAAGTTTAGTTCACGGAGCATGTGACTGAAAGTTACTTGTTCGTAGGAGCTCAAAGTAGCATGAATTTCAAGAAGAAGTGATTTGAGACTGATTTTGGAGACCTATGCCTTTTTTTTTGCCTAATCTATGGTTAATTTGGATTCCCCAAACACCTATAATTTGGGAACACCTTTTTCCTTGCCAATTCCAAAAAGCACCATAGAGACAAAAATTCAACTTTACTGTTTGAGCCCCTACCTGATGCATAATGACGATGAATTAAGTGAGAGTGACTAAATTATAGGACAAACCATAAACCACAATGAGGAGGGTGTCCATAATTGGAACCATCAAAATACCCCTAGGGTTGTCATAATCTAGAACTTGCATAATTAGATTCCTATGTTTTTTTGGATTTGGATCTGTCTTGAATTCACTACAAAAAATACCACCTTCGCTGTGCATAACTTGAGAGACATGAAATGGTATTGAAAAACCATGATATTTATACCTCCCCAAATGCATAATATTAAAATGTGTGTAAATCCATAAAAGGATATCACCTACTTATAGGACCACCACACGGGAAATGCATCACAAAGGGATAATATAGTTGAAACAACTTTTGGCTTGAAAAAAATCCATAAGGAATCACAAACCTTTGTAAAATATTTTCACTTCATAATTAATGCAAGCAGGATTCTTCCTATTCACTACACAATGGGCATCAATTTGGACTGATCCACCGTCACCTCAACAAGTTATTCTAGGCGCATAATTTAATGTTGAGGACCAACCAAGTAATGATATTAGCTTTTAGAGGGGCGCTTACTCCCAAAATAACTTTTCACCACCATCACTTTTGATCACTGAAAGAGTCCTCAAACCAAGCTCTGTACTTAAGCTTCATAGTGAAGTAGCTCATGTGTGGATTTTTTTCCAACAAACCATATCATGTACACTGTCCCTAAGATACACATGATTCTTGACTGAAAAGCTGATTTTTTTCCCTATTTCATCATCAAAGCCTTTGAAAAACCCAAGGATTTTGTAGACACCCAAATAACTTGACCTCTAGCTTGTGGATCTTGGGTCTTCACATTCGAAAGGACTGGGATATTGGATTTACTTAGAGCTTCCTTCATAGGAGCAGATAGAACAATATTGTCCCCAACCCTAAGCCATGTGTCTGGACCGATTCTAATTTGGTGTCCGTTCCATACATGCCACACTAACCATTTTTCCACCAATGAATACATTTTAATATATCATTTTAAGTTTATTTATTTATTTATTATTATTAATAAAATAATAATGTGTAGACATCACATTATGATAATTCAAAGCCCTGAGGGTTAGTTCAGTTGGTTGAGCTCCCATAGTTAAAATCACCTCGCTATTGAGAGGTCACGGGGTCAAATATCCTCGACACTCTCGGGGTTAGGCTGCATTAATGAGTCAGTGAGAAATAATCCCTTCAGGTGGATCTGTCCAGAACAATGTTTCCATGGGAATAGCCGTCACTAATCTACGAAGTTCATGAACCACATCCATATATATATATATATATATATATATATATATATATATATATATATATATATATATATATATATATATATATATGGATGTGGTTCATGAACTTCGTAGATGACGTATATGAATGGAAACATTCGTGCAGACTGACTGAAAATGTGTGTGTATATATATATATATATATATATATATATATATAATTTAATCGTGACTATTTATATTATTAATTAATTTTTTCGAGGAAAATTCATAATTTTATTCAATCTGGAACAAGGAATAAAATTACATTTTTTATATGTTGAAAGAATTTAATCATTTCAGCCTTTCGATTGATGAGAAATAAAAATAAAAAAATTTAAAAAATTACATAAATTATGATGGAGTTAAGTGTTATAAAAATCACTTAACTTCTCCTTTTTGCCTTTCTATTTCTGTAACTTTTTCCAAACCCCCTCGTTGAGATCAATTGTTACCATTGTCAATTCATTTCCAACTCTTTGCAAAGGGATTTTTTTTCTAAGTTGGACCTCTCAGAGATGCAATTTCTCTTTATACACCCTTTTCATGGTGTGTTTCAAATTTTTGTATCTCCAATGCTTGTAGCTCTACTAATTCAATTCCTAACTGAACCACAACACCTCCATCTTCTTGGTTACCATGTTGTGTCTGTGCATCCATAATTGGATGGTTCTCTATGGTATTTTCTTCTTCTTCTTCTTCTTCATAAATGCGAGGTTCATAGAGTTGCCATCCCTTTGGCTTATGAGCCTGCCTCTTTTTTGTTTTTGGATTTTTTTCCCATGGGCATGTGTTCTGCAAGTGTCTTGTTTGAAAACATATTTAACATCTGAATGCTGTGTTATCATAATCTAGTACTTTGGTCCATTGAAAGTTCTCATGTTTTAGTTGGATGTAGTTAAGTAAAGCTTTGTTGATGTTTATCTCTACACAAATTATGGAAAAAGTGTATATACCTTTTTTTGTTATGTCAAGGTTCATCTTTTTCAAATTTCCTAGAATATTTCCAATCTCCTCTAGGACCCGATGGTGCTAGAAAGGAAGGGGGATATTTGGTAGTCTCACCCAAATTGACATTGTTGACACCATGATATTTATAGCATCAAAATCCAGGAACCATGGAGTGATTAAGAGCCCAACACTGCCCCAAACCCATGGCCCTTCATTTAGGACGTACTCCAGATCTTTCAGTGTATTTTATTGATCAACGAAGAATCCATTGGAACATAAAAATATATCACAATTGGGGGTCCAAGTAGAGAAAACCTTCTGGTGTAATGCATCATATCGAGGCCTGAAACCATTGAATCTACATATATCAACGTTGGATTGGAGATCATAAAAAAGAGATTTTACCTCTCGATAGTATGTAGGGTCTTAGGAGGTTTTAAATCTAATATGATGGGATGTGAGCCTTCCATTACACAACATCCTTGAAAAAGACAAATCCACTAGGGTTTCTAGTGCTCTAAGCTCCACCACACAACCTCATATTTAAAATAATGGTGGTATTTCACACAATACCATGGTCCTTCATCTGGGGTGAATCATGTAGTACATTTCCTTCAAATAAAAATCTTTGAGAGCTTGCAAAAATTCCAAGGTTGTTCTATATATTCTGTTACATGTTTTCCACTAGATCTGAGCCCCTCATCCAGAAAATGGATTTCTTCCATTTAAGATTTTTTTTGGAATATTTGAAAAATTTTCCCCTTCCTCTCTGCCTGCATTTTGGCCAGATTAGAGAAGAAGAACCCATGGGAATTCCTTTGGAATGATAGATCACACTTGAATGCATACCACTTCAAAATTGTAGACCCTAAATTTGATTGGGAATATTGTTATTGTGAGCTCGTAACCATGATATCAAGCATCGTCCCATCAAGGTTTTCACTTTGATGACCCCCATGATAGCAAAACCTCATTTGGAGCAATACGTTTTTGATCTGCACCAAATTTCTATTAAATATGCTTCCTTCCACTCTTGTATCAATCGAGAAAACTCAAGCCTCATGTGCTTTGGGTCTTACCACTCAACCTCTGTCCTAGTCCACCAATGTGGTGGCATCCAATCTTCCCACAACATAACTCCATGAGACCTGTCCATCGCCAAATATAGGTTTACACCATCAATATTTTAGTCCCATATTACCCTCAGATCGACGTTTAATTCCATGAGAGCCATAAGAGTCTGAGTTAAGGATCTCACAACCATAGAGATGAAGGCCACATCATCTGCCTTGTGCAAACATGATACCTTAACCTGCATCACACCAACTATCTCCTCCAAATACTTCACAAAAACCCTAGAAATAATTGTTGCACTCTCTCTAAAGCCCTTAAAAATATCCACACACACATATATATATATTCTATATATTATTAATTAAAATATTTATTTATTTATTCATTTTAAATTATTTTTTATATTATATTATAATTATATATATTTTATTTAATATAATTTTAAATTTATCCATTTATTATTATTCTTTTCCTATAAGATGAAAAATACTGAATAATGAAATGATAATAATTAAAAAATTGATTTAAAAAAATTGCTGGATATTTTAATTTTCATAAGTAAGAACAACTATGTTGTTGTGAATGAGTAACATAAGTATTCATAACAAATTACCATACTTTGCAATCTATTTCAATATTAAAAATTTATTTTATTTGAGAGAATATTGTGTAACATTATGAATCACAAAAAGTTTGTATTCTAAAATTTATTTTATATTAATTTACTTTTAAATATTAAACATTTAAATTTATTGAATGGTTATCTTATCTTTTTTATAATTTATTAAAAAATATCAAAGAAATTTAAAAATTAATAACAAATGATTTTTAATTTTAAATTGTATATAATTACTTTAAAAATACATGTTTTATATTATACAATTTAATATAATAATAATGAGTTATATATATTAAGGTTTTGAGTTTTGATTTTTTTTTTTAAATAGGTATATTTTTTTTTTTATAATTTATAAATATAACTAATAAAAACATATAAAAAATAATAAAAATTGGAGTTTTTACTTATAATTTTTTTTTTAATAATTAATTAAGATAAAGATTGATTTTTAATTACAATTCTAATTTTTATTGATTGTTTTTCAAAGCCTTCTACAACCTAGTATAAGATAGATGTATATCTATATATATATATATAGATTTTGTAACTATATTTAATTTAATTAATAAGCATATAAAACTTTAATATTTACAATATAACACAATTTTTAAATATAAATATTTGCCCTCATTTTACTATGAATATTATTAACTTCTAAATAAGATTTCTTACAATACCATGAGCCAATATCATGTCATTTTTATATAAAAGTAAATCTTAATATACATATCACATTAAAATATAGATCCAAAGCATGTAGCAAGTAGAGATGTCAGGTTCCACTGTAAAGGATCCAGCTCCAGTTGACTATTCTGATGAATAATAATAGCTTGTAATAGTTTTAAATGTTTTTTGTGGCTAAGGTTAATAGTTTCTGTTTCAATTGCAACTTTTATGGACATAGTAAAGTAGTCAAAGCAACAAGTAGAAGGAAAAAACAATTTCAGTTTTGGTTGGCTTTTAACTCTCTAAGGTGGCCAACAGACTTGGTTTCCTTCGGGCAGGTTGAGGCTACCACATGCAACATAATATGTATAGCAAATTTCTTTTTGAAAAATAGAAAATAGAAAGGCTCGAAAAAATTTACAAAAAAAAAAAACATTAAAATATAGAAAGAAAGAAGAAATAAATTATTTTAACTTCCACTAGGCTAAAGATAGCCTATGGGAGAGATTTCTTCTCCATTTGATTCTTGTATGCAACCATTTTCCTGTGAATCCTTACAATAAATGCTCTCACTTTTCAACAAAGTCCTCCCTGAATAAATTATCCTAAGAGCTAGCTGCCTGAATATCTACATAAATTCCTCTCTAAATAAATTATCTCAAGAGCTAGCTGCCAGAATATTTGCACAATTTTCTATGCTTCTTGACAAACTCCTCTTTAAATAAATTATTCCAAGAGCTGGCTTCCCGAATATCTACATAACTTCCTCTTTGAATAAATTATCCAAAGAGATAGTCCTGTGAATATCTACATAACTTCCCATGCTCTCTGTCCTATGAATATCTACATAACTTTCCATGCTCTCTTTGAAGACCTCTCATTCTAAAATGAGAATGTTTTTAACTTTCCCTGCTATCTTCAAAGACCTCACATTCTAAAATGAAATGTGTTTTTGTTTCCACTTTTTCGTAGGATAAAAAAATACATACACATACTCTTTCTTCCCACACTTATTTTGGCGTTTTCCACTACCTTGTTTACAACAAAGTTGATGAGAATTAGTCGCAATAAGAATTTTGTCTCTCCATGAAATATTGGTCCTTATGTATGCTTTTTGTTGATGATTATGAGTGGGATTAAACTCTTCAATATAACACTTTTTTCTTCAATATATAACATATAAATAGTAGTTATAAATTAACTTCTATTTTATCATATAAATTAAAATAATGATTGCCTTACTTTTTAAGATCAAAGAAAACCTTAGTATACCTATGAAAATAAAATATATAGCATATAGATAGTAGTTATAAATTAACATCTATTTTATCATATAAATTAAAATAACGATTTTGTAATCATATTTAAATTTACTTAATAAGCACATAAAAATTCAATATTTACAATATAACAATATTCTTAACCATGAATATTGGCATATATTTTATAATGGATATTATTAACTTCTAAATAGACTTTCTTACAATACCATGAACAATACCATGACTTATCAATACCACATACCCTAAAACTATAACTCATTTGAAGATACTTTTTTTTTAAAATAATTTATTTTATAATAATTTTCTAATTAAAGCTTATTATTAACAATTCCATGGGCCAATTCCATGGCTTATCAATACCACTTACCCAAATTCCATAACTCATTTCAAAATCAAAATATTTTATTTTATAATATTTTTAAAGTTAAATCTAAAAGCAAAAATCTAGGAAGATATTTTTTTTTTAAATAATTTTTTTTATAATAAATTTCTAATTAAAGCTTATTATTTACAATTCCATGGCTTATCAATACCATTTACCCAAATACCATAACTCATTTCAAAATCAAAATATTTTATCTTATAATATTTTTAAAGTTAAATCCAAAAGCAAAAATCTATGCGGGATGTTGTAGTAGTGTAAATGTTTATAAACATTTACATGTAGGCTAAATTAAAAAATAATGAAAGGTTAAAAGTAATTTCCTAAAGAGACTCTCTCCAACCCATTATTTAGAGATATTGTAATTTCATGTAAAATTCAAAATAAAATAAAAATAAACTCAAATTAAATAAAAATTAATAATGAAAATTATCAATAAACCATTTTGGCTTCCTTAAATTACATAAAACTAAAACTAAAATATAATATAATATATGGTAGAAAGCTAATTCTTGGGTTAGTTCGTGATAGGTTAGTTGGTGTCACTTACCTCAAAAAAAAAATTACCAACATAAAAATAATTATTTATATTTACTGCTTGCATTCACCAAAAAAATTCATTTATCAATACTCCCACATCGATGTTACAATGCAAAAGGAGTTAATACACATGATAGCACTGGCAGTACAAGACTTTATTCTCATTTTTCGTATTATTTCTATATACAGTACAGAATTCAAATAATAACTCTTTGTATTTCCGCCAACTTGGCTTTGGGTTCAAATGTTCTTAAAGTGCAATATGCACAACCCATACCCGGCAAAGGTTTGAACAAAGTAAGTTCTGAATGTAATATTATATATAAATGTGCCATTGAATAAGGTCAAACATCTATTGTGATTTTCCTTACGGCTATCTATTGGGAGAGCTCGACGCGCAAATTATATTAATTGCACAATTTAATTTGAAATTGAAACTCTTATCTCTTGGGAATCGAAGGCACCACCTGGCAGCCCATCCGATCCACTCCGTCCGGCTGTCAAGGCTAATTACTCCCGGCAGTTTTGGGCTTTCCCGCCAGGTATAACTGTGATTTTCCCTCGGATTCTCTAACTCTTCGACATTCTCTGTTTGTGGACTAAGGGTTTAACGAAGTATTTCCCTTTGATTTCTTTTTGGCTCCCTCGGCGCTCTCACAATTTTTGGTGCCCACCCGTTGCAGACTCCGCCCTGATGCGTATATTAAGTCTAGGCTTCCCGGAAGGTAAACACTCATACCCGGCACTGTGATTTAGTTTCCTCGGGTTATTGTTTTGTGATTTCACCGTTTTGCATTTTTCTTTTGGTCGATTGACCCCAATGATTTTCTCATACAGGGTTCGCTCCCAGGTTTATTATCGGTTGTGCATCGTTATCCGACTTCGAAGCAAGTTTCTTATCGGTTTCTAGTTTTTTTTGAGAAACTGTAAGTGAATATTCCTCTACAGGCATTCTTGGTTTGTTTGGGGTTGAACGCGGGTGAAACCTACATTCTTTCTGTGTTGACTTAACAGATAAGGTTCTAATCCATATTTCCTTACTGTTACAGAGGACATCTACGCTGGCTTGGTTCCTAATCAGGTAGTATTTAAACAGAGTTATTTTTGAGTTGAATTGCAAAGTTCTCATTAAACCCTGCAGTAATGTTTATCCTTTCGTGACAGGTTTGTTTCCCTCTGTGGCAGGTATGAAGAGTCTTGTCCCTTCGATGCGGATTCCCCCTTGGATGTTTACCCCTTCGAGTCACGGCTAACTTTTCGTTCCTTCATAACAGGTATTTAACACTACCAAGGGTACCTACCCTCTCCAAATATCTCTATCGAGGGCTTCAAGGTTTGAACTCTGGTTGTGAATTGTTTTTCTATGGGCTTTGCCCGCTCGAGCTAGGGTTTTTACAGTTCATTGCATAATTTTTATCTAGGAGACAGTCAATGTATACATTTACAAGCAGTTTCCTATTTGGGGTTTTTACTCGGGGTTGTATATATATATTTTTTTTAACAGTTCAGAACTGAACGGTTTTGGTACATTTCAAATATGGGTCTGAGGTTTGAGTTCGGCCCATGAACATGGTTGAGAGCTGAGATAGTGTTTACATTTACTATAAGTTTTCTACCTTCTTTCTTGTTGTGACTACATATACTATTTGATTTTGGTTATGATGTGAGGGTTTTGGACCCGAACCGATCTGCATGTAAACTTGTTCGTTGTTTTTCCCTTAATGCAGTTCAGTTTCATTACTGGTTTGCTCGAAATGCTCTGTTTAAAATCTAGTTAATCGTCTCAGTTACGTTCCTTACCTTCCACATAGGTTCAATAATTTTCTTTATTTCGTTTGTTTGCTTCATGAGTTAAAAGAGAGAACAGAGTTGCATCACCTCAACAAGATTCTGGTTATAAGGATGCAATTCGTCCCCAGTGATAAGCTGTCAAATTACACTTTGTTTTTAATGATACAATAGCGTATAAATTTCTCTATTAATCGGTGTTCCAAGTATTCTGGCTACTATATTTCCGTCATTCTACTCTGCTTTTCATAGGCATTCGATAACACCGCCATTAGAAGCTAATATATATTATTTTTTTTACAGTTTCCTCTATGTTTTGTCCTGGTTTTGTTTAAACAAGAAGTGAACAGAGGCTTCCTTAAAGAAGATTACGCTTCTTTCTTACTCACACAAACCCCAAAAGAAACTACTTGTATAACATCACAGCAAAGTAAACCTGTCTGCTAGACTTTAGAAACTCAAACAGAAGAATATGTTTGAAATACTTAGCAAAAATCGTTTAGATTTTAATAGAGACTACCCAGAAATACTTATCTAGTTTAACAGTACATTCAGGAGCATTTATCTAATTTAACAGTAAAACTCAGAAACATTTATCTGGTTCATCAGTATTACTCAGGAAACATTTATCTGATTTAACAGTAACACAGTAATACTTAACTGAATTAACAAACATTCTCAGTAAATACTTATCTGAGGTCTAAGAGTCTATTTCAGCTGTTGTCCTCCCAACCATCAAGGGAGGCTATTACGTCCTCCACTTGCCCCCTAGCTCCAGAATCTGGACGGTGCCACGTGTTAACAGTGGAGATTTCTCTGTTGTGACCTCTGGATGGCCAATCCAGTCACAAATAGAATCACTGGTCTCACAAAGGTTTCTGTAAGCTATCTTCCACTGGGCCTTTCCCAACTGAAGAAAATTCTTCTCCCTTCTTACCAAAGTTCACAGAACCCCCACCCCTTTCCAGAATTCCATTTTTATCCTCAAGGAGTGAGTAACTATTTCTCCAACTGTCCCCAACCACCTCCTATTCTTAGAAACTTTTATCAACATCTTTTAAAGATTTTATTTTAATTTACTAGTCCTCCTATTTTAATGATTTCATTAAAATAATTTGTTTTTGTTTTCATCCAAAATAAGGTCTCAAGTCTTTTTACCAAAAGTAAAATAATAATTGTCTTTAACTAGTACATACTAGTTAATTCTAATGAGGCTGTCATAGTTGGTTATTAAAGTTCAAGAAACCCCTGGAAATGATTCAACAGTTTCTTGATCTGTTTATATGTACATTAATGTACAACATTATTTGAGACATTAATTAATATATTGCTGAGTTTGATTCAAATGTTTTGTGTCTTAAAAGTGGGTGAGTTGTAGGAGGATTGGTTTGTTTGAAGTTTATCGAGGGAAGAATGTGCCAGCTTCATAAAATGTAGTTTGAGGAGCACATTGCTTGAGGACGCATGAGAGAAAAACTGCAAGATGTAAATCAAGTTAAAAGAAACCAAGGTAAAATCTAGTGTGAATATTAATTAATAGTAGCATGGTTAAATACATTTTTTTGGAGGCTATATTATGATTTATTGTTGTTGATGAATTTTTATCCTTTGGAGACCATATTGTGTTGGTGAATCATAAACTCTATTCGTGAATATTTATTGCTTGGTGAACTGTATTTTTAATTTTGGAAGAAGCCTGGTAATTTTTTCGGAAATTTTTTTTTTATCATATTGACTACAGTGAATTAGAAGTTACAATGGTAGATATGTTATTTACTGCAGTGAATGAGAAGTTACAGTGGTAGATATGTTAAAGTAAAATGGAAGTTACATTGGTATGGAATTGTGAATTTCATTGTGAAAATGAAGGATATTTTTATGAGGGTGATTTGAAATAAATTTTAAATTAAAAGGAAAAGATTTCTGAAGGAAATTTTTATTAAATCTTTTAAAGGGGAAACAATGTTGACATTTGAACCAATATCCTTTTGAAACATACCATTAGACCACTAAGCCAACTTAATTTGCAAAAAGAGGAATTCAAGGAATCAGAATGTTGTGCACAGGAAAAAAAGATTAAAAAACCAAAAATTTAAATGCAAAGGTATTAAAAAGAATATTTAAGAGCCACAATTTGAAATGCAAAGGTAATTTTAATATGAAATCTATTAAATGGATGAAGTTCAAAATAAAATCTAAATAGAGGTATACGGTGGTGAATTAATTAGTTGGGAATGTGGTAATTATTTTCACAAATGTTGATATTTTTTTATCTTCAAATAAGGGTATCATTATTTAATATGCACAGATTAAGAATTTACGAAGGTTTAGTTTATTTACTTCAAGAAGGAAGACTTAATTCGAAGATTAAATTTAAAGACAAGGGTGTGTTGTAAAGGGGGTACTTTGAGATATTGAAGCCTGCGAAATTGACATCATCTTTCATTGAGATTTGAAGTTTAATTCGGTTAACTTTAAGTTATAGAATTTATGAATATAAAACACAAGAAAACAAAAAGATCATTTATGAATATAAAAACAAGAAAAGAAAAAGATCATTATGGTTAGCAAAAGGTCATATACTTACATGGAATATTTGAGGTCACAAGTTCAAATCCATATGTTCAGTAATTTTCTTTAACAAAAGAAGATAAATTTTGGAGGTTGTGACATTTTTGTTGGACAAGAAGAAGACAACATAATTTTGGTTTCCATGGGTTGGTGACCCTGAGCATGTTATTATTTTCTGTTACTATTTGATGAACTCTGTCATATATTTTAGTTTGCAGATTCCTTTAAGAATTCATTATATGGAGAAAATATGTTAAAAAATCCCTACTTATGTAGTTGCAATGATTATTTTTTTACTTGAATTTGTATTGTTTATAGGTGCATGATCGGTTCAACCCGAGACCTGGTTAAATAATTGAAAATTTGTTTGTATTGGGTGCATTTTTGGTGGTAGCTGCGACCCCTTTTTCTGGGTTGATTGCAAGTTTACTTTGATATTGCACTGGATAAAATGGCTAAAATAAATGATTTAGTACATATATTAAGAAATTTAATGCTATATATTGTCTATAACGATGTCCAAGTTAGCAAAAACATGCTCTATGATATCCTATCATATTTGAAAAACGCTAAAATCAAAATTGAATTCTTAGAGCTAGAGTCGCAGTTTCAGCGAGATGAATTACATGAATTACAAAAGAAGAATTTTGAACATGTTCTTGTTTAAAATAATAGGTTATTTGAGCCTAATCATCAATCAGATAATGGTCAGATAAATGAAGTGATTTAAGGTGAAAATTTGGATGCTTTTAGAAGTGTTGATGTGAAACCTGTTATAAGACCTTGGGAAGAGATTGCACATAATAAACACAAAATTGATCTGAGTTATAACAATGATGTATCTTTTCACATTCCATATTTCACTAAACCTATAAAATATCGAAGTGCGGGATTTCTGGATGGTGTGGTTCGAGAAAAAGTTGATAAATTCCAACAATGTAACAATGTTGGACATATGAAAGGTCGTTTTTTTATCTTCACCCATGTGAGAATTGTGGAAAGTGTAATCACCATTCAGAGAGATGTTCCAAAAAGAAGAGTACTGCAAGAGATAAGAAAAATTTTGGATGGATTTCTTCTTGGGAATGGTCGAAAGAAGCCAAGAAGATCTATAGATCATACCATATGATTTATTCGAGAGTTTTGACAAAGCTTGCAGTGATGAAGAATACTTATGACCCTGTATCCGATAAGGGGGGAATTTGTTTGTGGTCTGCTACAGGTTTGAGTTCGAGATTTCAAGCGAGCTTGAGCCAGTGATCCACATCCTGAGCCACAATATGTACCAGTTAGAGCCAAATTTATGAGACTTCAGTTGATTGAGTTGTTTGTGAGCGAGCACTTCCATATTTGGAATTGTTCGAGGAACTGTTGTGATAGTTCTAGAGTTTTTGGTCATCTTAAAACCACATTTTTCATTATTCAGAGAACTAATATGTAGGTTCCATAGTTGGTATTGGTGGAGACCTTGAGTTCTCCCATCTTGGGTTTGTGTTCATCCTTAAAAACCATTTCTGAGAGACATTCAACTCTTGGCTGAGATGCATTTATACATTCTAAGCTCTCATTCTTGGAATTTGGCATATCACTTTGGATTAAGGGGAGATTGTTAGACAACTAATCCTCGGGCCAGTTTGTGATAGGTTAGCTGGTTATTAAAGTTCAAGAAACCCGAGAACTAATTCAATAGTTTCTTGATGTATTTATATGTACATTATTTTACAACATTCTTTGAGACATTCATTAATATATTCTTGAGTTTGTTTCCAATATTTTGTCTTACAATATAAAATTAATATTTATAATTATAAATCATTATAAATAATAATAAAACCATCCTAGATCCATCTTAACTCCAGATCTACCAAGGGTCGAGAGGTTTCAAATCTCTTGAGATATAAAGCTCTTTCAGAGTGAAAGGAGATTTGAGTAGATTCAGAGTTAAATTGGATCTAGTACATATTCAATTTTAACTTTCACATTACATTTTACATTTATATAACTTTTAATTTGAATATGAAACTTACACTTAATTTTGTTTTGTGTTTCTTTCTCCTATATATATTTTTCCCAACCTTTAATTAATGTTGACAAACTTACTTACATCCAAACATTTCCCTTATATTGGGTTGTTTATAACTAATGTAGGCATATTTGGCATTAACATGTATAGACATCAAGACACATAGGTCATGATACACCTCACATTTCCAATACTAATATCATCCAATTAGCTAGCCAAAAGGAATTTTGAAATAAGAAACCTAAAAACATGTATTCCTTTTGAAATAAGAAACCTAAAAACATGTAAAATAGCATAGACATATAAACGATTAGTAAACATGGATAAGCATAAATATATGATAGAGATTTTAAAAAATACTTAATTAAACATTTCAAATTTTTAAAATTAATTTTTTTTTAGTAAATTGTAACTTAAAAACTAAAAATGTCCTAAATTACAACTCTTTTAAATTGTTGCTTTAAAAAGAATTAATATATAAAATAATATATATATTTAGGGGAAATAAATGGAGATTTAACTGCACATTCTATGGATTCGTAGTTGCCATTTTGTAGTGGTGTAAATGTTTGTAAACATTTACATGTTGGATTAATTAAAAGCCAATAAAAAGTTAAAAGTAATATAAATATCATAACATGAGATATCTTGTAGTGTTACTAAATGAGTGTAAACATTTAAATATTCACTCAATTATTACTAAAATATTTAAAGTAATAAAATTAATAAAATTCAATTTGTTATATGGTGTATTTGTTTTTATTAATAAAAGTAGGCACAATTTTTGTAAATTAAATAAAATCATAATATACCCATGACATTAAAATATATGACACATAAATACTAGCTATAAACTAAGGTCCATTTTATATAAAATAATGATTTCATAATCATATTTAAATTTAAATAATAAAACATAAAAAATTAATATTTTATAAATATTTTATTTTAATATAATTTTGTAACATTTTTATAATTAAATTTAAAATAATTACTTTTTAGATATATTTATTCCATATATAGCCTATATCTATCTAAAAGAGGTTTAAATATGATATTTTATAAATATTTTATTTTAATATAATTTTGTAACATTTTTATAATCAAATCTAAAATAATTAATTTTGAGATATATTTTTTCTATCTATAACCTATATCCATCTAAAAGAGGTTTAAATGTGAGGACTGATCTTGTGAATATACAATGAATTATAAACAAGTGCTACATAGTAGCTAGTCCCTCCCCTTTAGTTTAAATATAGGTAATAGATTTAATATAATGGAAAATTTTGTACTGCAAGTTTTACTTGATAATGTCTTAAAGCACTTACAATACAATGTTACAGGACTTTAACATCTAATAACAAACAAAAAAACAAATTTATATGTATTTTTAATTTTTAGATTTGTCTTTTTTTCTTGTGAAGGAAATCCATATCTTGAAAAGAAGAACATCAAAGTGTTAGAGAAAAATTTAATATTTAATAGGGTATATAAAGAAGCATGTGAAGTAAAATTTTAAATTTTTATTTATCTTATATATAAAAAAATTTATGTATGAACAAAGGGAAGAAAACTTGATTTGTATGTATATGATTAAAAAATGTATTAGTTAAACTTATCTCTCTTTATATATATATATAATTTAAATTTGTTGTTTTTATAAAAAATTATGTTATTATTGAAGTTTATTTTCCCAAATATATTATTATGTAATAATAAAGTTAGAATTTGTATGTATATTATTCATGTTGGAATTTGGTTATATTGATATATTAAATATAGAAAAGGTTATAAAGAAAATATTTGTATTACACTTTAAAAACTTATATTTATCTTATATAATAATGTTAAAACTTAAATTTAATTATGAAGAGAAAACAAACCATTTATATAGTTGATATCCAAATTTAATTTAATATTTTTTTATATAAAAATGATTTGATGTAGGTACTTATTTTTTTTTTTAAAGTTAACCTAAATAACGACAAAAAAACAAGATCGAATATTAAGTTGGATTTTTTTCCCCAAATTATTATTAGTATTATTATACCATATTTTTCATTAAAAAAAAAAATATTAATTATATAACCACCATAGTGATAACATATGGAAAACTACAAAATAAGATATGGAAACATTACTCTTTGTATCACTACAAAATAAGACTCCAACCATCAAGTTGAATATGAATAAATTAAATTACTATTAAAAAAATAAATTTCAATCTCCACTGTTAAACTATGGAAAATTTGCAAAATTTCTTGGTCAAACCCAAATTAATTTGGGTTTGGAAAAAAAAAAAAAAGTTGAACCGATTTTTAAATTTCATATTAATATAAACTAGCAATTACACATGCAAATAACACCTAAGGAATACAAGATTCATGAAGATTTTAATTTTTCCAATTTTATAATTTACATAAAATTTTATTTTTAAATATTAATATTTTCAAAAGTTTAACTTAATTTCAACTATATCCATTTTATTTACTTAATAGTTATCATTGAACATCATCATACCTAGCTTACAAATTATATGGCCAATTAACTAAACTGAATAATCATCATTCAGCATCATCATATGATGCGGGATAACCCTGTAAACCCAGAATCTCTCCCAATCTCATGCATATAAAAATGCATCTCAATAACTGCCCAAATAAAAACTCCAAGTCCGGGCAATTACATACACTATCATTTACACACACAAGCTCTTCAACATATGTTCACAAAAACCATACTCTCATAAGCGGAAGCTAATAACATCTGTTTCAAGTTTTATGGTATTTTGGAAACCATAAATACACAAGGTTCTTTTATAAAACCCAACATTCAATTACTCATGCGAAAGAAACCATAACCCAACAATCACCTCTTCATGTGATTAAACCCCCCAATTCCTATCATGGAATGAGAATGTTTCAACCTTGTGATTTACATTTCAATAACCATGGATTCCCAATTTATGCATGTCCACCATCTGTTTAAGAGTTCGATTTGAACAAATTATACCAATGCATATCATTTGAAATAACATCGCCACACAACATTACACGTCGATCATTGGACTAACTATGCCACATCACCATTTCAGTCAACGCAATAAGAGATATGCCACGATATTAATACAAGTGTGCTTACCCCATGAACGCCTCTGCAAATTCATAGTTCGCCTTCACTTTATTCAAGTTTGATCAACGCCTTCATACATCGATCTCCCATCCAATCGATTTCAACGACCTTGCCAGACCACTTTCTGCAATTCATACAGGTGCAATTTCTTCAATACAATTTGCCACAGCGTTTTCTGCTAACTCACTTTTAAAAGATAGATCAATTCTCATGGTTCCTTCAGCGTTCGATCTCTGTCAATACTGCTCGAGGTAAGTGGAATTTCCCACGCTAATTCCATGTGTTTGCCAAATTCTGCAGACTTTTAACTTCATCACGGCTCCTCTCGAATTCTCTTCAATTAACTACTCTCCGCCTCAAACCTTCACTATGTACCTCCGGCATTTCACAAGTCGAATTTTAAAACTTCACTCTACACCTTCGACATTGATCAATTACTGTTCCGTCGATCCAAAATAGACAGAGTTTAAAACAAATTTTGCGCCCTTTATGTAAGAGATTTCATCACACGGTTTGCTCAGAATCTGCGTCTGACAACCTTTGACAGCACAACTACTTTGTACGTTGCTGAGTGTCTATTTAGTACAATGGCTCGCTTCACCTGCAGCATGTCAACACAATTAACTTCGATTCTATTTCAAAATTCAATTTGTGTGTCGATTGATTAATCAATTCTCCTGTACATTGTTGAGCCATTAACAACGTTCCATTAACGCTTTCTCACATTGAGGCTACAGCTCTTCAATGCTGTATATACTCTATACAATTTGCAATTCAACCTCAGTATTCGATTTCATTTAACCTCACAGCGTTTGGTTTCAAATACATATAATATCTGCACTAAATCAACAAAATGAACCAAAACACGACTTCTAAGTCGTGATCTTAAATGCGCTGATTCAAACACAAATCAATAGTAACGACAGTAACCCTCTATTTCATTCGATTCAGACACAAAATGATAGTAATTCAATTCTCGCTACACATGTAGAGTCTCATTAATTTTACACAAATTCACCATGATCAAATTCAGAATAAAGTCCTTCATAAACAAACATGAAATCAAATACAAAAAAACCTCTTGATTCATGGCCAAATTTTCAAATCAATGGCCCTTTTTACAAAATCCTGGAGGCTTACAACCTCTTTCTCTATTCTGCACTCTAATCTCACCTGATCTCTTTTGCCTTTGAAGCATATAAATTTATACAAATTGAATTGAACCAATTTTGGTTCACATCCCTTTATTAACTCAACAAATCCTCAAATATCTCAACAAATCCTACAATCTAGATTCTTATCCCTAAAACCTTGAAACTAAATCTAATTTAGGCTCATAATTATCTCTTAGATATCTCTCATCTAATTTCTCTCATGTTTTCCAATTATTTGGAAACATTTACAAATTCTCACATATAATTAATTAAAATATAATTTAATCACTCAAAAATAATATAAATATTTACATGAAATTAATATTTCCTCACAAACATAAGACCCCCTAGTTTAAATAAAATGCAAGGTATTTTCCCGAGATAATGCTCCTGCATCAAACTCCCAAGGTTGAAAATGATCATGATCTCCTGATCATGCGTTTTAAATCTTTGTCCGCCTGGATCCCACACCTTGTTTTGCAACTTATCATCTATATCTACTGTCGTGTGTTGCTTTTCTCCAGGTCTCCATATCTTATGCTGCCTTGCTCCTCTCTCTGTACTTTCACAATCTGTCACTGTCTTCATTTTGCTGCTGCTTTTCTTCTTTGCTGATGTCTTCCTCTGAGACACTTTCAACATGATTTTTCTGATTAATACAATTTCTCGGTCCAATAATTCTTTTGATTGCTGATTTCTTGCTGCCTGCTGAGCTCTTACTCGTTCAATTCTTACTTCTATGCTTGTTTCCGTTCTTACTCGCTCAGTTTTTACTGCTATGTTTCCTTATGTTCTTACTGTCGCCCAATCATCCATGCCCTCTTGTCTTCTACAACGGAAAACTTCTCCTCTGCCTCCTCCTATCAGCAACTTACTGGACTGGTACATTGTGTGCTTCTTTCTGCTGTCTTCATCTCTCTGCATCTGCAATTCCCAATTTTGAAATTGAGATTCTTTCTGCACTGAATTTTGACTATTCATCATCCTTTCCAGCAACATAACTTCTTCATCCCATGGATTAGAAATTTCCACAGAATTCTCGTCTTCCTTCATTCGACTGCTCAACTGAGTCAAATGTTCTTCAGCACCTGCAACAATACCTGCATTCACAAAGCACTTGTTAAAACAAAAATCATAAGGCCTCAGTGCCGTAATTTCCTCTGCCAGCACCTCAGTATGTTTTCTTGAATTTTCCATCTCAATCAGCACATCAGTATGCTGATTCTCTCTGCCCAAAGAATTCTCTGAAGAACTCTCAAGACTGTCAACCAGTCCTTCCTTCACACCATATGTTTCCATGATATCTTTCTGTTCACTGAAATGAACTCTGCCTTCTGCTGCAATCTCTTTATCATACTCTGAATTCACCAACAATTATTCCAACAATACAATTTCTCTGTGGCAGTGTTGAAGCATATCATCATCATGTACCATCCCTGCATTCACACACAAACTTTCAGTTTGAAAATCACAAATTTCAACAGTCTCAACTGTTGGTTCATATACCATCTCTTCAAGCTCATCCTCTTCTTCATTCACAAGAACTTCCTGTGCCGCAACAGATTCAAGTACAAACGCAACACTGCTTTCTTCTTCAGAGTACTTATCTCCTGAAAGATTCTTTTCCACACTTGTGATAGCTTCACAAGATTGCGCATCCTCCTTAGTAAAACCTGTAATCACATCACAATTGTCAGCTATAAAAACACAAGATTTTACATCATCCAGCTGATCTGGATATGCCCAATAACTCAAGAAATCATCAATGATATCCTCCTCTGTTTCATCAATGGAAACCTCCACTTTCAACTTAGCTGCTCTGAGTTGCGTACATCCCAACTGTACATCCATCATCTGCTCAAGCTTCTTCAGCTCTTCTATTAACTGCATGTTTATCTGTTGATCTTTTCTCTATTGTAGCCTCTGCCACTTCACTCTCTTCCTCATGAGCCAACCCACTCTCTGGTCTCTCATATTTTCCCGTAACAACTCCATCAATAACTCCAGATGAATTGCTATCTCCGCTTTCTCTTTCTCATACTCTTCATCAGTCAACTGCTGTCTCATGCCTTTTGCCTTGGCATCTTTCTCCCTCTTTCTACTATGGCCTTTCTCTGAACCTCTGCTCTCTCCTTTATGACTTTCAGTATTCATCTCTTTCGTCATGAGTTTCTCACCCATGAGTTGCACCAAGCCTCTACAACAGCAAGCTCTCCTGCTGCCACTTACCTCACCAATCCTTTCCTCCGGATCTGGTCTTTTGGGTAATCACCGGTCCTCTGTTGGAACCTTTCGAGCATTTCTCCACTGCTCCTTCAGGCTTTACTCATCTGCAAATTTATTCAACATTTTTTGAATTTTTAGGTTATGCCACGCTCTCTTAGAATCCATGTCAGACTCTTTCATCACTGCTCACCAGCTGTGATCTGCTTCTTTCTGCCGAGAATTTCTTCAATATCCCTGCAACCAATTTCCTCAAGCATAACTTTCAAACCAGAGTTCAATAATAATGATCATTAACTCACCTCCAAGATCCTATTGATCTTGAATTATCTTTCACCCGCACTGCATCTCTGTGCTACCATCTTCATTAGTTCCAAAATCTGATATTCATTCATCACATGCAATTAATTCAACTTAAAAAAAAAAACTTGAATCCTCACAGAGCTATTCCAGCTCTGATAACAAAATGATGCAGGATAACCCTGCAAACCAAGAATCTCTCCCAATCTCGTGCATATAAAAATGCATCTCAATAACTGCCCAAATAAAAACTCCAAGTCCGGGCAGTTACATACACTATCATTTACACACGCAAGCTCTTCAACATATGTTCACAAAAACCATGCTCTCATAAGCGGAAGCTAATAACATATGTTTCAAGTTTTATGGTTTTTTGGAAACCATAAATACACAAGGTTCTTTTATAAAACCCAACATTCAATTACTCATGCGAAAGAAACCATAACCCAACAATCACCTCTTCATGTGATTAAACCCCCCAATGCCTATCATGGAATGAGAATGTTTCAACCTTGTGATTTACATTTCAATAACCATGGATTCCCAATTTATGCATGTCCACCATCTGTTTAAGAGTTCTATTTGAACAAATTAAACCAATGCATATCATTTGAAATAACATCGCCACACAACATTACACGTCGATCATTGGACTAACTATGCCACATCACCATTTCAGTCAACGCAATAAGAGATATGCCACAGTATTAATACAAGTGTGCTTACCCCATGAACGCCTCTACAAATTCATAGTTCGCCTTCACTTTATTCAAGTTTGATTAACGCCATCATACATCGATCTCCCATCTAATCGATTTCAACGACCTTGCCAGACCACTTTCTGCAATTCATACAGGTGCAATTTCTTCAATACAATTTTCCACAGCGTTTTCTGCTAACTCTCTTTTAAAAGATAGATCGATTCTCATGGTTCCTTCAGCGTTTGATCTCTGTCAATACTGCTCGAGGTAAGTGGAATTTCCCACGCTGATTCCATGTGTTTGCTAGATTCTGCAGACTTTTAACTTCATCACGGCTCCTCTCGAATTCTATTCAATTAACTACTCTCCGCCTCAAACCTTCACTATGTACCTCCGGCATTTCACAAGTCGACTTTTAAAACTTCACTCTGCACCTTCGGCATTGATCTATTACTATTCCGTCGATCCAAAATAGACAGAGTTTAAAACAAATTCTGCGCCCTTTATGTAAGAGATTTCATCACACGGTTTGCTCAGAATCTGCGTCCGACAACCTTTGACAGCACAACTACTTTGTACGTTGTTGAGTGTCTATTTAGTACAATGGCTCGCTTCACCTGCAGCATGTCAACACAATTAACTTGGATTCTATTTCAAAATTCAATTTGTGTGTCGATTGATTAATCAATTCTCCTGTACATTGTTGAGCCATTAACAGCGTTCCATTAACGCTTTCTCACGTTGAGGCTACAGCTCTTCAACGCTGTATATACTCTATACAATCTTCAATTCAACCTCAGTATTTGATTTCATTTAACCTCACAGCGTTTGGTTTCAAATACATATAATATCTGCATTAAATCAACAAAATGAACCAAAACACGACATCTAAGTCGTGATCTTAAATGCGCTGATTCAAACACAAATCAATAGTAACGACAGTAACCCTCTATTTCATTCGATTCAGACACAAACTGACAGTAATTCAATTCTCGCTACACATGTAGAGTCTCATTTATTTTACACAAATTCACCATGATCAAATTCAGAATAAAGTCCTTCATAAACAAACATGAAATCAAATACAAAAAAAACCTCTTGATTCATGGCCAGATTTTCAAATCAATGGCCCTTTTTACAAAAGCCCGGAGGCTTACAACCTCTTTCTCTATTCTGCACTCTAATCTCACCTGATCTCTTTTGCCTTTAAAGCATATCAATTTATACAAATTGAATTGAACCAATTTTGGTTCACATCCCTTTATTAAGTCAACAAATCCTCAAATATCTCAACAAATCCTACAATCTAGATTCTTATCCCTAAAACCTTGAAACTAAATCTAATTTAGGCTCATAATTATCTCTTAGATATCTCTCATCTAATTTCTCTCATGTTTTCCAATTATTTGGAAACATTTACAAATTCTCACATATAATTAATTAAAAACATAATTTAATCACTCAAAATTAATATTTACATGAAATTAATATTTCCTCACAAACATAAGACCCCCTAGTTTAAATAAAATACAAGGTATTTTCCCGAGCTAATGCTCCTGCATCATCATACCTAGCTTACATGAAGCTTATCTCCATATAGATCATAATGAGAAAATACCTTTTGTGTTACTTCATCAACACATAACCATAATGCAATCCATTTAGAGTCAAGAGTATCCCTAAAATACCATATTAAAGAACTAACAAGTTCTCCCATGCTAAAAGATTTTTTTCCAAATTGAAGCTTCCTGCGTAAATTTCACCAAACTAGCCAAGATTTAGGGCATGTAAGATTTCTATATTTAATTAAAAAAAGACTAGAACATAAACATGTTTGTTTTCCAACTCACAAAAAAATTAACATTGGAATCTAAAATGTATAAAATGTGTAACCATGTTTGTTTTTAACCAAAATCAACCTATGTCAAGAACATCATCATTTAATATGTGGATCATTGAAGAAAATGATACATCCATCATTTTGAGAATTTCTAGTGTAGTTGATTGCTAGCATATACCTAATACCTAGGACAATAGCATTGAAAAGGACTGCAAAAAAATGCACACAATGCTTAAAGAGGAAAAAGAGATTTTTATTGTGGAAAGAAACAACCTTATTAAAAACAAAAGATACGATTTACAAATCCAGAAAATGCAGACAATCTTAAGCATCTTGCTTCACAAGGAAAAATAGATTTTCATTGTGGAAAAAACAACCTTATTAAGAACAAAAGATACTATTTACACAACCAATTACAGTGTCCCCTTATTTCCTGGAAAATGAAGCTGATGAATTGTTTGTCACATCTGGTTTATTTTTTCTGTATATTCAGACTTATTTTGAAATTTGTTAAGAGTGAAAATAGTTCCCTTCTTTACTCTACTTTTTTCAAGTGCCTTGATGGTCAAGTACAATTGCTTATATGAACATCTCCCACAGTATTCAATGAAGACTGTGGCAAACATAAGAAGCAAGGCGATCCCTCAAGTATACAAAGTTTGTACTGAAAAAATTTATTTGGTATCATAGAAGAGTGAATTACTAGTAGTAACAAACCAAATAACGAAACATAGCATGAGATAGGAAACATGGAAGGCTAGTAACCATGAGAAGATCGATATACTGCGGATCAGTCCAAATGAACTGTGCCATGAGCACCATCTTTATTTATTTACAATTATTATATTTTAGACTGTGCCATGAGCACCATCTTTATTTATTTACAATTATTATATTTTAGTTTTAATTTTGTGGAAGATTAAACAACCCTCTTAACACCAGCTCTACCAATTTACAGGTTCCTAGCGATCTCAATGATGGAAGTTTTAAGCAGCATACAAAACCTACAGGACCATAAGATATGCAAATTACAAATAGCTCTGAACAAATAATGATCAGCATTGAAATCAAATATAGATTCCACTTTTCAAGACGATTGCAACTGTTTATACATTTAATGGTTTAAGGCGATTACAGTATATGAAGGAGCTTTGACTGATTTCCATTTTAGTGAATCATACGTAAATATGTTTTCTTAATTGCTTTATTAGGTCGATAGACGTCGGTGGGTGGTTTATATTGGAATTGGATTTCAGTAGTTTTGAGTTTTTAATAAATGGATAATAAGATTTACTTGTAAATAAATATCCTTCGTCCAATATCCACATGAAAAAAATGAGATTTCATGTTAATTGGTATGTTCTACTTTATCTAATAACATTTATTATTCCATGTCAGGTTTCTTTGTATAAAGCTTGTCAAAAAGATGATGAGACAATATCCAAATTATTGGAGTTCTGGAGAAAAACATTATATCTCATACTAGTTTATGGGGGAGGGAGTTAAAAATTAACGGAATCTGTCACATGCCAAAGCCCATCGTTTCATGGAAGTAGGAATAATAAAAAAATAATTATATTTCAGAATTGCAATAAATAATAATAATTTTATATCTTGGCAATGTTGAGAGAGATTAATTTTTTTTATGTATAATTTTTTTAAGTGTAAAATTGGATTTGTAATTTGTAAAATAAGATTTATAATTTTTCATTATTTAAATTATATTTTTGAATGCTATATTAAATTTAATTGTACTTACTTTACATGAAATTATATTATTTTATATAAACAATTAACTAAGCATATTTTCTATTTAAATATTAGTTTATTTTTATTTTAAAAAGCACATGGGTTAACTTCGCATTGAACACTGAAAAACTTAGACATTGCCCTCATACTAAATTGTAAAATTAGTCTCAATGTCGTAAAAATATAAAACACATATACACACCCCTTAAAAATATATAACAATGATAAAATATGTAAAAATGCATATTAGATCAAAAAAGTTTGTAAAGTTAGAATATCATATCAATATAAACTATGCCTATTAGCTAATATCAACAACAATTACTAAGTGGTTACAAACCTAATTATGCGATTTCAATATAATTTAAACCAAGACTTTAAATATTAACAATAATCTCAATATTTTTTTTCTATAACTTTAAATTATTAATTTCAAACCATTCAAATAATTCAAAATTTTTCCAAAATACAATCTATATGGAAAAGGGAAACATTCTGTCACCAAAAAACGTGTCAAGAGTAATGTCAGCAGCTTAACTTTGGATTTTCCCTAAAGATCGACAATCGTGTAAGAGCAATATCAGCAGGTTAACTTTGGTTTTTTTGCCAGAGATTGTTTTTATCAAATTTGAGTGAAGTTGGTTTATAAATTAAAAAATATATAGTTTTAACTCATTAATTTTATATATTGTAAATAATTTAAATTGGTTTAAAACACTATATTTATATAATTTCTATATTAAAAATATATAAAAAGAATTTTTTTTTCATTAAAGATGGTGTCACTAGATTTTTTGGGTGAAAAAGTAAAAGAGAAAAATTATGTTTTTGTTTTATGTTAAGTAAACCTTCAAATTTTTATAATTGAAGCTTAATTTATTTTTTAGAAATGTGTTAGAATAACATATTAGAGTTGTCTAATTTATATAGTTTCAAAATATTTAAAAAAAAATGAATTTATTTATACAGTACATTTTATATATAATATGAGTGGGTTTAATGGTTAAGAGCATGTGTTTCTTCCTAAGAGGTCATCGGTTCAAAAACTAGAGAGAGTAGGGTATGTATGCCTTCGTAGAGATAGGATATGTATGCCTTAGTAAACTTATTAGTCAAATAGCTTCACATAAGTGGGTCCCTTGTCCCATAAACAAAAAGGTCTCATACACCAATTTGGTGTCTAGCAATGACCTTAAAATCAAATTATTCTAATTATTATTCTAATTATAATAATAAATCACAATCTCACCCAAAATTATATATAATCTCAATAAACTTAAAAATAAATAAAAATATACATTTTTTTTTTATGGAACAAAGATTCGGAGCTTTAAACAGAAATAAAAATATACATTTTTATGGAACAAAGATTCTGTGCTTGCTCCTTGGTATGGTATATATCTATGAAGGCAAATGCACACATACATTTGAGACCCTATTCACCTGCAGCACATGGACGACATACTGCAAAAGCGCCGAATGAATCCTTTTGCAGACGTTATCCATAGGGATATGCACTCTCATTGGCTCCAACGAACAGTACATTCAGCGAAACCCAGCAAAGGGAACGCCTTTCGGCGTAAATATACACTGTACGTATAATACATGTTAAGTAGAGTTTTCCGGCGAATGGCACATAGCAACACTATCTCACAATTGTCAAGACAGTAGCCGGCGGTGGGATAAATTGCCGATTCATGATAGAAAAAGAATATGCCATCCCGATTCCAGCTTCAACTGTTTGGTCTGATCAGCCTCAAGAATTGGTATTAAAAGCTGTTAGAGACCGCAAGTTTCCATTGATTGTTGTGTGGTGATTGAATTTGGCAGTCATAATTGAATTGTATCATGGGATTGCTGGACCAACTTTGGGATGACGTTGTTGCCAGCCCCAAACCACTGAAGGGGCTCGGCAAGCTAAGAAAGAACGCTACCATCTCCCGCATACCTAATTCTGCAGGTGATTATATTCAATTTAGGGTTTTGAATTTCCTAAAGAATGGTTTATGTTCTCTACTTCTGTAGGTGATTATATTCAATTTAGGGTTTTGAATTTCCTAAAGAATGGTTTATGTTCTCTACTTCTGTAGGTGATTATATTCAATTTAGGGTTTTGAATTTCCTAATGAATCTGACTAAGGGTTTATATGAATGGGCAGGCTCTTAGCTTAGCGCTCACAGATATTTCTAAGATAGATGTAAAGATAGATTGATGGAATTAAGGGTTTTGAATTTCCTAATTATTTATGGATAGTTTTGTTTGGAATTGGACCTGTTTTCACGTAGCTGATCTTTGCGAACCCAAAAGGAGTGTCTTCACCTAGCTGATCTTTGCGAATCCAAAAGGAGTTTCACGATGGTCCCAACGCAGTAGGTATGATGCATAGTTTCAAAAGGCAAGTCAAAAGTATGTAGGGACTAGGTTCTCATAGTGTAAGGACGTTACCAAGAATAGTTCCAAGGCAGAAGATCCGAGGAGGCCTTCCTAGCAAATGAATCTCTTTATCATAGAATTTAATGTCGCTTTACCATAGAGATCAAGGAGGCATTCCTAGCAAATACAAACCAGTCTTTACCATAGAGATTCAATGTTGCTAAACTAGTCTTTACCATAGAGATTAAATGTTGCTTGCTTGAATAAAGAGAAAGAAAGAGGTATGAACAAAGAGAAAGAAAGGGGTATGAACAATAGAGGAACCAAAACCTCTCTACCTAACTGTTAGCAAATACAAACTAGTCTTTACCATAGAGATGCTAACAAAATAGTCTTTACCATAGAGATTCATTGTTGCTTCTATCATTTTCATCTCAACCCAATGAGAAAGAGGTATTCAAGATGCTAACAAAATAGTCTTTACCATAGAGATTCATTGTTGCTGGTATCATTTTCATCTCAACCCAGTGAGAAAGAGGTATTCATATCAACCCAATGAGAAAGAGGTATGAACAATAGAGGAACCAAAACCTCTTAACGGTTTTTACCATAGAGATTCAATGTTGTTTGTATCAGTTTCTTTCTCATCAATGTTGTTTGTATCAGTTTCTTTCTCAACTCAATGAGAAAGAGGTATGAACAATAGAGGAACCAAAACCTTTTCTCAACCCAATGAGAAAGAGGTGTTCCTCTTAATGGTTTTTACCATAGAGATTTAATGTTACCTGTATCGGTTTCTTTCACAACCCAATGAAAAAGAGGTATGAACAATAGAGGAACCAAAACCTTTTCTCAACCCAATGAGAAAGAGGTATGAACAATAGATTAACCAAAACCTTTACCATAGAGATTCAATGTTGTTGGTATCAGTTTCATGCTCAACCCAATGAGAAAGAGGTATGAACAATAAAAGAACTAAAACCTAGGTACACCAAAACCTCTCTACCTAAAGGTTAGACCATGTTACCTAAAGGTTAGACCATGTTAGACCATAACTCATGAGAAAGAGATATTCTCATGATACGAACAATATCTAAACCAAACGTCTCCACCTAATGGTTAGACCATGACCTAACTAGCCTTTACCATAGAGATTCAATGTTGATTGTATCACTCCACCTAATGGTTAGATCATGATGTAACTAGACTTTACCATAGAGATTCAATGTTTCTTGTATCAATTTGAGGGTCAACCCAAGCCTCCTAGGTACAAATGAGAAAGAAGACGTAATTAGACTTTACCATAGAGATTCAACCCAAGCCTCTTAAGTAGGTACAAATGAGAAAGAGGACGTAACTAGACTTTACCATAGAGATTCAACCCAAGCCTCCTAGGTACAAATGAGAAAGAGGACGTAACTAGACCTTATCATAGAGATTCAATGTTGCCCAGGTATTAGTTTTAGGCTCAACCCAAGCCTCCTAGGTATAAATGAGAAAGAATCCTAGATATAAATGAGAAAGAGGCTTAATCCAAGCTGGTATAAATGAAAAAGAGGCTTAACCAGCTAGATATGAATGAGAAAGAAATATAAACAATAGAGAAACCAAAACCTCTTCATCTAAAAGTTAGACTAGGACTCATGAGAAAGAAGTATGAACAATAGTTAGACTAGGACTCATGAGAAAGAAGTATGAACAATAGAGAAACCAAACCTACAAAACTCTCCACCTAAAAGTTAGACCATGACCTGACCATGACCTAACCGTTAACCGTTAGACCATGACCTCTCCACCTAAAAGTTAAACCATGGTGATCCAGACCATGACCTAACCATTAGACCATGATCTCTCCACCCACAAGTTAGACTATGACCCAGACCATGACCCACGGGATTTAACCATGACCCAAGCGAATGGTTAGACCATATCCACTGGATTTAACCATGACCCACGCGATTTAACCATGACGCTGGTTATCCTATATTGTTATCGTAGGTTATCCTATATTGTTATCATATAAAAAAGTTAAGTTTAGAAGGAAATTTTAAGGAATTCAGGCTTTCATTTAGTTATTTTGATGTAAGGGGGTGCTTGTTGATAATATATCTGTTTTTTTTTTTACAGAGGAACATGATTCGACAGTGACGAACAACATTCCTGTAGCCGGTGCATACAGCCGTTCTCTGTCGTTGGATACGAGTTCACGCCCCTCCTCTCCAGTTGATTTAACTCCACCAGCTTCACCTTATACATGTACGTACTGTACATTACTTATTAATTCTTGAATGATAAAATCAAGGGGATTTTTCCACGTTAAATCCGAGATATTTGTGTTTGGGATTTTGGGTGTGCAGCGAGTACCCCGTCTCCACGGGCTAAAGATAACGTTTGGAGAAGCGTTTTTCACCCGGGGAGTAACAGTGCCACGGGATCCATTGGATCCCAGAAATTTGACAAAGCAGAACCGAGCAGTATGACTGTTTATGACTGGTTTGTATATGCCCTGACTGTCTCAGTAAAATTCTTGAATATAAGAAAGCCTGCAACTGCGAATAATTTGCAGAATATGGGAACGAATAGGCAATACACTCACATATGTACGGGCCATAAATGCAGGCTTTACAGTGAGGAGACAAGGTCGAAAAGGCGTTGAACAGATGAACTCTTCAATGGTCATTTGAATTTTAAACATGTACAGACTGGGTAGTAGATATCAATGTGTGTTATTGCATTCATCGCTGTTTTTTTGTAGATCTTTGGTACACTGGGCATTAAATATTGTGTTATCGCTTTCATTACTGCTTTCTGTAAATCTTCTGTCTTAAGACCTGGACCAAGTTAAGAAGGGAAGGGAAAACATTGTAAAGTTGTTGATTGGATAATATTTCGCATTTATGTAATTTTTTTTTGTGGTCTTTGAAAATTTATAATGTAAACTGATCTACATTTTGTGTAATCTTATCTCTGGATTTGCTTCTACAAGCAATTATGAACTGTGCAATTATGAACTGTGCAATCTCTGGTTTCTCATACAATACATAAAAGGGTCTAAATTTATGTAAGAAAATGAGTAATTATGAACCCTGCAATTTCCCATTTCTAAGTAAGAAAATGATACATGAAAGGGGCAGGGGATCAGCCTAGGTTATTAAATAATAATGATGTGAGGATCTATATTCTTAACCAAGCATTGATCTATATTCGTAACCATAAATCCAAGCGGAGGATCATCGGATCTATTTTAACCAATAACTTTTACATAAATACATCTAAACAGGTATCTGAGGGTCTTTTTATGAGCTGCGGTACGTTTCTGCTGTTTATCCAAAATCGGAGATCTTCCATATCCAGTAACTGGGATTTGTCTTTCTTCTACGTCATTATCTGTTCTAGCATTGGGCTCTTGGTTTATTGTTCTTCGGGCCTGCTTTTTCGATCTTTGGATGTACGACCTGACCGCCACTAATCTCTTCTTCGATATTTCAAGTATGGATCCCGGCGGTTATCAGTTTTCTGATTTGTCGTTTTCTGCTGCAACGGGTATTTGCTTGGACCTGGAGGCCGATGAATTCATTAATCGTCAGGACATCTCATTCCCATTCGACCCTGGATTTGAAGGACATGCCGGTTTTGGTAGGATGAAGTAAGGTGTCGGATCTCCGGATCGAGTTGGGGAGCCGGATCTCCCCCAATCATGGGGATCAGTGGGGGTTTTTTTGTTTTCAGGTCAGTTTATCTTTTATCAAGCGAGCCTGCTTTGGTGTGCAGGGTTTTTGGTTTTGTCTACGGCTGGTTTTCTTCTTCAAGCGATCCTGGCATTATCATCAAGCGAGTCGAATTTCCACATGTCATGCGTGCATGATGAATTACAAGCGAGCCAGTTCTACTATAGAAAGGTTTGCGCACTATTATGGGATCTGTCGCTCAAGTTATCAAGTGAACCTGATTTGGTGTTTGTACAAGCGGGACTGCCTCTTATCAGCCATGGAAGACACTAGGGAAATCTCTTTTTTGTTTGCCTTTTTTAATTCCAGTTATCTTTTATTTCCTTTTTGTCATGAATATGATGCCGCTGTATTTTCTCTCAATGTTCTTTTCAATGTATACAGGTATGATCTCGTGGGTATGTTTTTATACTACCCGTAATGTTGTTGGCCATGAACATCGAATCACTTCTCTTCAGAAGTGTATTCTGGATGTATTGGGTATATGGGGTTTTCTCGCTGTTTAAAATAACAGTTTGAGAATGTATTGATGATCATGTACTGTCATATATTTCTTTTAATATATACAGCGTTTTTTTCTTCTGAAAAAAAAAAAAGGATCTATGAAGATTTATCAAGCACCTAGGATCTAGGTGTCAAAAGAGATACAGATCAAAAATCTGTGAAGATTTCTCAAACATCGTGGATCTAGGTTTCAAAAAAGAGAGACTTTTCATTCCTTTGAAAGGGACATGAGAATCTTGATTCTGGTTTTGATTTTTTAGTATTATTCATTTAAAACATTTACATCTTACTAGCTTCATTGCCTTCATCCTTTTTTTTTTTTAATTTCATTTTACATAAATAATAAACGCATTTTACTCTTCTTATTTTTATTTTTATTTAATTTTTTTTTTTTATAATATAGTTTTTAATCATTAATCATTTTTTTAATTTAGTTTTTAATCTATAATTATTTTAGAAATACAATAAATACATTTATAATTTTTCTTTTTTAACAAATACTTTTACAATTTTTTTTTTCTTAATAAACACATTTATGATAAACACATTTACATTTCACTGCTTCTATTTTGGGATACCGTGTTAAGAGTACTCGTTTTCTTTTAATAAAATTTTGAATGTGATTAAGTGTGATGGTTTAGAAGAGCATGTATTATATTTTATTTGGACTTAATGGTTAAGAGTGGTTAGAACGTGTTTAAGTTTAATGTTTTAAAAGAACATGTATTATATTTTATTTGGACTTAATAGTTAATTAATAGTAGTTAGTAAAATTTTGAATGTGATTAAGTGTGATGGTTTAGAAGAGCAGTATTATATTTTATTTGGACTTAATAGTTAATTAATAGTAGTTAAAAATATTTGTTTTTCACAGTAAAATTTTGAATATATTTGAGTTTGTATTATACTTTATCTAAGTTTAATAGTTAAAAGTACATATTTTCTTTCTAAACATTAATGGTTAAGAATATATATTATATATTTGTTTTTATAATTGAGCTTACTTGCTTTCTTTAAATAAATCTCATCAAGTTAAATTAAAAGTCATTTCTCACATACTCTAAATCTCACTTCTTAAATATTAATAATTAAGAATATATATTATATTTTTGTTATTAATAGTTAAGAGTACTGGTTTCCTTTAAATAAATTTTATCACATTGAATTAAAAGAGTTTTTTTTGCCTACACTAAATCTCATATACTACCAATTTAATTAGATATAAACTTAAAATTAATTCATTGCTATCTAATAAATTTCTATAATAAAAAATTAAATTTAGATTTATCCTCAATAATCAAATTTAATTTTACTGATCATTACTATTTAATAAATATCTATAATAAAAAGTTAAACTTGGATTTATTCTCAATAATAAAATTTTATTGATCGAATTAGAGATTTCACCCTATCGTGAGACTTTTCCTTCCTGTGACGGAATTTGTATAGCAAAGTTAAAATCAAAATTCCTATTAAATAATAAAACAAATGTTATTAAGTTGGAATTAATTTTTTTTAAATAATAAAATTTCCAAAGTTAATGTAGGTTTGAATTATGAACATTTCCTTGAATTTTATAAGTTAACCTAACTAACTTAAATAGTTAGGTTAAAGAGGTTTCTTAGTCTAAAATAAGAAATATCAAACACCACTTTTAGCTTTACTTTAAGTTTAATTATAATTAAGATTATAATGCAGCTTTAATTTAGAAAAGGAAGTACATCTCTTTAAATTTTATTAGTATGGGTTAAGTAGCTTGGTTAAAGGTGATTTTTTTTCTGTCCTATAAAGTATTAAATATAAATATAAATTTAATATATTAAATATTAATTTAAATTTAATTATATTAAATACCAATTTAAATTTCATTTAAAAAAATAGATTATATACATTTTTAATGATATAAATAGGATATCTTAAAAACTAATAATAAGCAAGAAATTTCAAACATCAAAATCTCTAGTTATATAAGAGATTTTAAATCTCTAGTCATAATGATGATGATGATTATGATGGTTAATGTCGAGATCAATATTTGGTTTATCGGACCTAAAGAAAAGAGTTATTTAATTTGATTTAAGATTTTATTCCTATGCTCAAAAAGCTTGGAGAGAAGCCTCCCGAGCTCACTATAATTTTGACATCTTAAAAGGCTATAAAGGTTAGTATTGCAAAAAAGATTATGAAATTGAGCTCTCATGTGGTTGTATGTGGGGCACTCTAAGAGGAAGGGATTTTCATCCTCGATGTTCATATTCTCATAGAGATGGCAAATCCTTTCCATCCATAATGTTTTAAGAACTGCCCAACGACCTATTTCACTACTGAGCTCATGAGAGTTCGTTCTAATCTTGGCTATATTAATTTTCTTCTTTGAGCTAGTTAAAACAGAGAGATATTTTTGACCTTCTAAGGTGGAGTTGATGACCTCCTTATAATACCTTAATTTTCAAAATCTTAAAATTAAATTATTTTTAATAATAAAATTTCACTTTAAAATTTATCAATAAATTTATATTTCAAAATATTAAAATTAAATTCATTTTAATAATAAAATTTCACTTTAAAATTTTTGCAAATTGAATTAGTGATTTTATCTCGAATCATGACTATACTGTGACTGAATTTTTACAACAAAACTTATATTTCAAAATGTTAAAATTGAATTCATTCTTCATAATAAAATTTCACTTTAAAGTTTTTGCGTAGGGATTGAATTAGTGATTTCATTCCCAATCATGACTGAATTGTGACTAAATTTTTACAGAAAAACGTTAAAGCTGAAATTCATACTTTTTTCTTTTCTTTTCTTTCTTTCTTTGTTTCTTTTTTCTTTTTTCTTTTTCTTCTTTTTCTTCTTCTTTCTTTTTTTTTTTTTTTTTTGGGAAAGAAAAAAACGCTGTATTATATAGAAATATATAAAAAATACATTCATCTGTATGGGTAGTGCCAAACAACCCTTCTGTAAGATGACGAGTTTAATAGTAGAAGGGATAGTTAGATTACACTCTATCCATCATTATCAGAACATATCATTCATATTAACTACTGCACATCTGTAAAGACAAATAAACATAAACTGTTGGTCGTTCCTATAAAAAAAACCTGCCAAAAGTATTAGATCCACAAAATACACCATATAGAGGAAAAAATATTTCTAGGAACAGTGTGCATAATTCATGAAGAACTGCTGAATATGAGGGAAACAGGTCATCCCCCATCTACCATGAAGACCTCACTCAGGCTATGGAGAAAATATTAAATAGGCTCGCTTGTTTGGTGTTTGGAAATTTAGCAGGCTCGCTTGATATGACCCAATACCAATTGATGAGAAAAAAAAAATAGTGCAGGCTCGCTTGAGAAAATACGACAGGCTCGCTTGTTGTTCATAGTTGATAAAAAATAGATGAGGAAAAACATACGAGAAACGGAAAACCAAAAGAGGAGAAACCCCAAAACTGCAGAAGTCCATCCAGCCACCATAAAAACAAAAGTCATGGAATAGGGATATCACTTGCCCAGACTTTGTTGTTGTGAATGTATTGAGATACCTGTAATATGCAATATTCCATATCCAAACCTTGTTTTGATAACCAGTCAGCCCTAGTGTTATTTTCCCTGTAAATGTGTAGTATTGGTGGAAAATTCAGCGTTTCCCACAAGTATTTAGTCCTCTTGAACCATCCATGGGAGGTAATAGTGGAGTGGGGAGATCTACCAAGCAAAGCATCAATGATAAGCTTGGAATCCCCATATATGGAAACCTGTTGAAGACCCAGATTACAAGCAGCCAATAGACCGCGCCAAAGTGCCATTAACTCCGCAAAATTATTAGATCCCCTTCCCCCATTCCAGCAGATGTGAATCCTTTCTGATTTTGAGATCTTGATCCATGCTCCACACCCCATAATCCAATCCCGACAGGCTCCATCAAAATAGATAGCCAACAGGGAGATGGGATGAGGAAGGGTTCACCTAGATTTTTCATGGATAGTGTGCATCTGTGGCTTCCTGTCCCGAATCCACATTATGACAGCATTGTAAATGTGATGAATGATAATCAGAGCATCATCGAAGATATGATGATTCCTACAACGCTAAATCTCCCAAATAAGAAAGAAGGGAAGAGATTGAAATTGTCCATCAACTAGGTCCCAGCGGTGAGCAACATCCAAGAAATTTGTTGGAGACCATGCAGAGCTGAGAAGAGAATTGCTGAAAAGAGACCATATATGAGCAATCTTGGGGCAACTAAAGAATATATGATTAATAGTTTCCTCTGCATGCAGAAAAAAAAATGCATCTGCTTGGCCCCTGAAAACCCCTTCGAATAATATTATCCCAGGTCAACATCTTATCCCTCCAAACCAACCACCCAAAGAGGATAATTTCGGTTGGCAGTTTCCTATGCTAGAACCTTTCAAAGCCCATAGAAATATGCTCCATAGAATCATATAGATTTATATTAAAATATATTTTCTTGACCACCAGTGCCCCCTCCTTCATAGCCCCTGCCTAGACCAGAGTGTCCCCCTCCATACAATGGGATAAACCTGCCCCTTGGAGATGCGCTCGATATTCAACCCATTCCTCAACATCCGATCCTGATAGGCCAAGTTCATCAGCCGTTTTAAAAACAGGCGCATTGAACTCCCATCGAGATATTAACTGCGCTAGATATAAAATACCTCTGATATTAAAACAGTGTAACAACCTTGCACTCATAAATTGGATAGATTCCATACCATATAGTTTTTCACTGCTCAATAAAATTCTGTGACCGTTGCTGAAACACCAAACCAATCCCCCAGATAGAATGTGAAAAACCTTTTTGAAGCTGTTCCATATAGTCAACCTGCATCGAGGAAAGATGATTTGTTTACAATATATAAAATGCAAAGCCTCATGTGGCAAATATTTACATGCTATGATGTTTGCCCATATACCACATCCACGTATAGCCCGCCATAGAGATTTAACAAGCAGGGCCGAATTGAAGGCACAGGGATTTAGAATACCCCAACTACCAAAATTCTTTGGACAATAAAGTATCTCCATTCGGTACATGTGGTATTTCTTGACTGTATCAGATCCCCCCCATAGGAAATGAGCAATGATGGTATTAATATGGGATATAATACCCCGAGGAATGAAAAATAGATGTCCCCAATATACAATGATCTGTGACAAAACAGACGGAACCATAATGAAGCGCCCACCCAGAGATAACCATTTATGAGTCCATTTAGAAATTTTGTGTTTGAATTTCTCCACAATCCAAATCTAGTCCTTATTTCTATAAGCAGTGGGCTTGATTCTATATCCCAGATAGAGAAAACCATTAACAGCCAGCCTTTTCTCTACCCCAAGAAAGCTAGCAATAAAGGATATCTCCTCCCCATCCTTAGAACCATATATAATGAAATATTTAGCTTTGTTGATACATAAACCAGTGGCAGCAACAAATCAGATCAGTAGATAATGGATATGGAACCAATGTTTCCTAATGATTCTCCCGAAAATGAGCATGTCATCAACAAACAGCGAATGCGTGATACTTACAGTTTTGGAAAACGAAAAACCAGCAATGTATCCAACACGGAAGGCCATGTCCATGAGGTAGCTAAAACCATTCATGAGAAGGATAAATATAAGCGGAAATAAAGCACATCCTTGTTGTGATCCTCTTTCAGCTCCAAAGAAAGAGGTAGGCTTTTTGTTGATGATGAAAACATATCGGACTGAAGTAATACAACCCATAATCCATCGGATGGCCTCAATAGGATTGCCCACCTTCAGAAGAAGCATTCGAATATAAGACCAATTAGCTCTATCATATGCCTTGAATAAATCAATCTTCATGATGATGCCATCCTTTCTCCCCTCATGCATAGAGTGTAAGACCTCCTGTGTAATGGCAATAGCATCATGTATGGAGCAACCCTTTAAAAAACCATATTGTTCCTTGGCAATGGTTCTAGATAGGAAACTTTTAAGCTTGTTGGTGATGATCTTCAAAGATATTTTATAAATCAAATTACATAGGGCAATGGGTCTATAGTCAGAGAAGACAATAGGTGCCGAGATTTTAGGAATAAGGGCCAAAAAGGTGGCATTCATATTAGAAGGAATATGCCCCAAAACTCTGCCTTGTTCCACTATGGCCGTGATTTCATCCCCCATAATCTCAAAAAAATGACTGTAGAACTCGGCCAGCCATCCAACTGGGCCTGGGCATTTATCATGAGAAAATGACTTTAGTGTTGAAAACACCTCCTCTTTTGTGACCTCAGCATTTATAATCCTGATAGCCTCCTCATCAAAAAAGTTTGGGATATATTGCATTACCCATGTTTGACAATCACCGCTGATCCCCGAATCAACTTTGTAGAAGTTCGAGAAGTGTTTAAAAGCTTCCATCCTAATTTCCTCCTCCGAGTAAACCATACTGCCATCCTCCTTTTGGATTTTCCAAATAGTATTATTGTTCCTTCGATCATTAGCCGATTTTTGAAAAAACTTAGTATTCATGTCCCCCTCCCGTAACCAGTTTATCCTACTTTTGAGCTTCCATGATAATTCCTCAATCCTCAGAATCTCATTCCTTCTTTGTTGTAGGCTCTCCATCAGCCTGTAAGTCTCCCTATTGGGGGCCATTGAAATGAAGGCATCCTGAATCTCCGCCAACTTGATATTAATAGCTTCCATCTCAGATCGTAGATCCTTCTTCTTCTTAATTTCCCACTCTTTAGTCATGCATTTAATCTATTGCAATTTGTAGTGGAAGCCCTCCCAACCACCCGATTCCATCACAGATGGGCTCAGCTCCCACTTCTCACGAACAAGCCTGTCATACTCCAGATCAAGAAACCATGCTTGATTAAATTTAAATGGAATTTCATGGCTCTTTTGAGCCCCCCTCCACGACAGATATATGGGTCTATGATCAGACATGTCCAAAATCAGAAACCCCGATGAAATGTGTCCCAATAAAGAGAATAGTGCTTTGTTCACCATAACCCGATCTAGTCTTTTGGCAATGAATTCATCCCCCATGCGATGGTTGTTCCATGATGGCTCAATAGGCGATGGCCTTATATCCCATAGCCGTGCAGATTCCAGAATCGCCCTAATAGACCCAGCCAAAGGATCCATTCTTGCTTTTCGGCCCCATGATTCATCAGATTTCAGTGTTGCATTGAAATCGCCCATTACCACCAAATTTTCAAGCCTAATAATGCCTGACATATTAAGTTTATCCCTGAAAATGGCCCTATTGTGACATGGAGCATACAGATTTATAATGTTAACATCAACATTCACACCTCTAATTTTCCCGGTCAACATGTTGGGGTTCCCATGTTTTGGCCAGATTGGCAAGACCAAAAGATGAGACAACATCGGAACCACTTTCAGACCTCAGGATCTAGCCCTCCTGGGTCCAGAGAGGGATCTCTCTATATAAGCAAGGGTTTTATGTCTTTGAAGCTCAAAATTTAAGATGTTAGGCTAGTTATAAGGCTCGAAGTTTGTTTGTTTGATTTTTTGTTTGGTTGCTGGTTATCAGGAAAGAAAGGTTCGATATAATACAAGGATGAGCAAAGAGGATTTTAGGCAGAAGAAGGATTATTTCAGGGAACATTCAAGACCATTGGGAAATGGAGTCAGGAAAGGGTTTACTTGCTATTCAATATGCAGGCTTTCAGTTAGGCTAATCACCTAAAGCATTGGATCTTAAAGATGATTGTGTGATATGAAATGGTAAGAGAGAAGGTGAAAGCAAGGAAACCATCCAAGGTGACCTTTAGAAATCAGATCCAGCGACAGGGCATACCATTGAACACCTGTGATCCTAAAATCCAAAGGCTAACTCCTTAGACAAGAAACATTAAGATTTAGAACACAAAGTTAAAGACCTAAGATTAGAGAGAGACTTTGAACTCTCAATGCTTCGGCCTCCAGCTTGAGGGATCTTAGAAAAGGTTCAATTAACTGAAAAGGATTCTAGTGAGATAGAAACAGAGTTCTAGACCTCCCAGTGTTCCCAATTCTTTCAATTAAATCCTAACAAGAACATCTAAGAATAGATTCATTAATTCATACATCAGCTAGCAGGCAATAACATCCACTACACTGGTTAAATTAATTGAAATCAAACCTTAGATAACACATATAGCAGAAAACATTGAAGGCAAGGAGAGCAGAAACATAGGGTACCTAACAAGAGTAAATCCTATGCCATATTTCTGATGCGAGCTAGTAGAAATAAAATGAGGTGAACTGCTAAATAAAACAAATACAGAGATAGGAAAACATCACCACTGCTTTAGATCAGGATCCAAAGAAATGTGCTTGTCATATTAAAGAGCAACACCAGTCAAGTACAACATTACCAATAGCTGGATATTCAGTCTGAAAACATCTTCCTCAGCCTATCTTACAACTTTACACAGAGACTATGTCTCAAAAGAAATAGCTTGTAATTCTCTGATAACCGATCAACACCAACAATGAGTGTCTTCATGAAATTTATAGTTCAAGTGGAGTAGAGAAGGTAGATGGAAAACTAAATGCAGCATTAAAACTCAGAAGAGAAAAAGAGTCGAGGCCTTGTCCTATTTTATATTCTGAGCATTTATCTTTGGTACTCTTTGGATGAAAGAGTGGTCTTCGTCAGGCTTCCATTTACTCCAGGTATGTCTCTGGTGTACTTTGGCTGCAGTACTCTGGTGAATAAACAAAAGGTAGAACAATGATGCTAGGTCTTCCATACCGTGAAACAAATGCTTCTGATAGCATAGGACTGTTGTCAGGGCTGGAATTTCCTTAGGAACACAGTAAATAAAGGAAACAATATGGGCGCTTGGTCCTTTAGGGAAAGAACAATCTGCTGATTTGAAACCCTTATAGTATCGTTTTCTGTGTGCTGGGCCTTCCGTGTGATCCATGATGTCTTTGAACTGGTACCATTACCTTCTAAATTCCTGAAAAAGGCTCAAAATCTTCTATTACGTTCCTTGAACTCTCTGCTGCTCTCGTACTGTCTTTGTTTATGCAATCCGAGCTTTAATGGCACCGGAGAGGATTTGCAGAGTTTGAACTCTATCCTTTGATGAAACTTACGTTGAAGAAACCTTTCCAGACATTTTCCTGTAATATCAGGCTCTAAATTCAGCTCCTTCTGTGCACTATGCCTCTACAATAGTGCATACGGATCATGGCGGTTTCCTGCCTGCCTGTAATCCTACAAAACACGAAAAAAAATTAAGAAAACCATGCATGGAGAGGGTGGTGTGGATGACTGCGAAAATGGCGACGTGGTACGGTTGACGACGATGCATGCAAAGGATACTATGGAGGAAAACCATGGAACAATGAGAAATGCACTGGGCGATGTCGAGATAGAAATTCCAATGTAAAACATTAAAACTTTGACCTTGGAAAGAAATATATAGGAAAAGGACGAAGGCGCGATGAAAACACGTGGAACGGGTGACATGGCGGGACACGATGATGGCGGGGCTGACTTTAAATCTGGACCGTTCGATCTCAGGAGGAGATCGATGGCTGGAAACGCGTTGGAGGGCGATGGACAGTGGGCCAGGGGTGCGGCTGCCTTGGTTTAACTCCTGTGCATCTTCGCGGCGCGATCACCGTTGGATTGAGAGCCCCAGATTAGACGGTTGATATGCATATCACGTCGGGTCAATTGCCGAACGTTAACGCGCGATGGGGGGCGGTTTCTAAACAGTGATGGAGCCACGTGTCAAGTGGTGAGTGGAATCACTCCGAAAATACAAATACCGCCCACCTCCCAACGGCGGTACGATAGATACCGGTGGTTTTCGGACAGGCGCGGCTGCGGGGACCACCAGGCAGGATGTACCGCGGACCATTGATCTATGGTTCAAACAGACAGTTGTGATGCGGTCTGAGCGGTAGACAGAGCGGGCCACGGGCGCGATGGAGGTTTGCGACTACCGTCGGATCTGTAAAGATCGACAGTTAATACCGCGCCCGATAGCGAAACGCGCTAAGCGCTCTTTGGGTTCGCACCGGGTCATAGCGCTGGGTCATGTAGGGAGAAGGGTTCTGGGGCCAGGGCCGAAAGGTGCTATACCAAAATGTATGGAAAAACATGGGGAAATAAAGGTAACGGTAGGGGAAAGAGGGGGAAATAAAGAAAACCAGGGGTATTATGTATGGTTTAAAGGAGTTTTTTTGGAAATTTTAGAAGGATTAGGGGAGGGATTTTGGGGTGAAAAGGGGGACTTTAACAAAGGGGACAAAAGGTTTGAAAATAGACACTTTGTAGGGATACAAGGGATAAATGTAGGCCTTTAGGAACACCATTCGTCACAATCAGAGAGGCTTTTTGGATGGATACAGCAGGGAAGATTTTACCAGAGGACAAAAGGCACAAGGAGGCTTCAAGGATGATGTGTTTTAGGAGGAAATGCATTCCTTGAAGGCTCAAAAAATTTTTAGCCCCCTGTTTGCTTGTCAAAATTTATAGGGGGCTAACACAACAGAATGCCCCCAAAAAAACTGTAAGCCCGAAACATTGTGCATTTTGGGTCCCAAAAAGCAACAAGACCCCCTGTATGACCCATGGCATGAACCCCCGTAGCACTCCATCCATGGCATATCGATAAAACAAATTTAATGGCCTTATACCTATCACATAAAGTCTCCTGAAGTAAGCCAATCATCGATTTAGCTTCCCTAATCAATTTTCTCAGGCGCAACAATTTAGAGGGGTCGCCCATCCCTCTTAGATTCAAAGATAAGATGTAGGTCATTTTGAACCCTCTAAAGGGCCATTTTCTCTAAGTGCCTTGAATTCATCAGCCGAGGATACTGGTACCTCAGTAAGGTTGAGGAGTTCATTCTGAAAAAGGGATCTGGTCTTCACTCTCCCCCTAAAATGACGAGACCCGGAGGTAGACTTCTTTCTGACAGTGATATTGCTACCAGAGGTAGGAGAAATGATAGGTCCTGCATCTGAATTAGGTGAAATTTTATCAAAAACTGTGAGGGCGGCCAGATCAAGATTCGGATTAGCAAATAAGGCACAAAAGTCACTCCCAATAGTATTCCTAGGGGATTCTCCGTAGACGTTTGCATTCCCCAACATAGAGGATGGAGATGATGGGGGCGAAGCCCACTCAAGGGGCGGCATGGATGGAGAGGAAATACCCGGAGCCAATATGGATGAAGTATGAGGATTAGCAGCAGGAGTTATAGGAACATGAGCCATATTACCCAAGCAGTCACTGGAAAAGGATGGAGTATCCACATTATCCAACAGAGGTTCGGATGTCACATGGTCAACATCAACTTTGTTATATACTGACTCGATGACAATCCTATTACGAACGAGAGTAGGAGAAATACCATTCGAGGAAATCTTGGGTGATCTCGACGCAACCTGGGGAGTATCAACAATGCACATGCCGGTTCAATGGAAGGCCTAAAACGACCAAGAGTGGGAGATTTATATATTATAGAAGCATTGGATGGTTCTGAGACATCATGGGAGGCCTAGAACGACCAAGAGTGGGAGATTTATATATTATAGAAGCATTGGATGGTTCCAAGACGTCATGGGAGGCCTCAGAAATGACATATACAGGCTCATTTGTAGGCCTTGAGCCACTAGAGCTGGATGAATTACAAATGAAGGAGACATTGGAGGGACTAGATGGCCCCAGAACATCATTAGTCGTAATAATATTATCACCCTCAGGAGAAATGACAGAACTAACAATAGGAGCAGATACCACAGCAGATAGAGAAATAATAGAATCAGTCGTAGGGTTAGATCCCCCATCAAATTCAAACAAACCTTCTTCAGAGTTGTAAGAAGGAGAAATACCTGGCTGATCAGCTCCCACTTGCAAGTTTGTATGCGCATGATGTTCCACCACCTCAGCACCTGAGCCATCCCTGCACCGGTTCCGAAACCGCATGGGGAAATTATTCCTCAAATGTCCCATTCGATGGAAAATCATGCAACAGAAAGGGATGCTCCAGTAGTCAACCCTTTGGCGATGTCTTCTGCGACCCCAAACCAAGTCAACCTCCGTAGCCAGGCCACCGGAGAAACTCACTTCAACCAAAATCCACGCAATGCGCTTGTCACATGCACCTAATATGGCCGGATCAATGTATCTCGTGCTCCCAATAGAGTCCCCCGATAGCCCTTAAGGCTTTGAGTGTCCAGAACTCTAGTGGGAGGCCTGAAAATTTTACCCATAGCGTCCGGTTCATAGGAGCCTCCAAGATTGGATTAAAACCCAAATACCACGGAAGCAACTGAAGACAAGCCTTCCCCCTAACCCATGCCTTGTTAATAATCAGTGCAACGTCCTTCTCATCCAAAAAATGGATGCTAAACTAGTTATTGAGAAGGAGGCTGAACTTTGGAGTATAGCCCACGATGGGGCACCACGAAATCTTAGCCCACTCCATCATGTTTATTTCCTGCCCATCAGCGACTAACCATCTTCCAATGAGGGCCCGTTTCTATAAACTTGTGACCCTCCCCCACAAATCGTCATGCTCCATCACGACTTCTTTGATATCCATGGCCGGTTTATAGCAGGCGAGATGCTTTCTCTTCTGGTATCACCAACCAGTACATGTAGGACCACCCTTGCCAGTATGGATACCCTTAACCTTACGATCCAAACGCAGCAGAGTAAACCTGGGTGGTGCAACAACAGATTGACTTATGAGAGAGACCTCATTTTCATATTCCTTTTGTCATGCTTGTTCGACAGCCCTCGTGGCATCAATATGGGCCTCCTGTGCAGATGTGTTCGAGGCCAGATGATCCATAGACGTCGGCGTGTCGTCTAGGCAACACAGTTGCCGTCGAAAGAGAGTGGAGGATTGACAAATCCTACCCACCCCTAATGAACAGAGGATATGTCAGAATAAACACTAGAAGACACGATGGAAAGGGCACAGAAGGAATAAATAATTTCCAAATGTCGTCAGAAGCCATAAGCGATTGCCATCAGAATAAAACAAATGGACTCGGTTATAAACCACCCAGAGGGATATATACCCATTGTTGTACTAATCATAAAGACAAATGCAAGGACCTTATGAGAAGGCGCACCCCAAACATTTTCCCTAGGAAAATACTATAAAAGATGAAATCATTCACGATCCCTAGAAATATTGGGAAATCCCCTAACCCAAATGCAGATCAATCACTCCCATTCATCCATAAATAGAAGCCGTCGAATGAAAAGATCTTGGAACAAATATAGGCACCCTCGAGGACAGGATGCACTTCAACCAAAATCGACGTAAATGTGCATGGGAAGTCGAAAAGAGACGTTATAGAACCTCTGGTCGTCCAGAACAACCAATTTGAATTTTACGGCAAGGATTGTCGTCCGTAGAACAAAAAACCAAAACCATGCTCACAGAATAACCAGACCAAAAATTGCAAAGCTTAGATGTGGCAACAGCAGCAACACATGCATCCGGGACAGCTCCACCACCTAGAGCACAGACGAAACCCAAATTTTTTGTATGGTTTGGATATAGTAAAGGATTCAATCCATTTTCGCCACAATGTATACCACTTGGAGGAAGTCCATCCAAGTTGAACCTCAGAATCCGAGGATGGTTCCTGAAATGGGAACTTATCTCCTTGATCTTGCGTTTACATTGATGACTGTTCTATATGATTCCGTCAGAATCCAAATAGCCAGAAACAGTAAAGCAATAATAATGCAAACTTCAGTAGCCTCAGAATGTACCATCCTATCATTCAGGAACGCTTATAAACTTGTATATCTGAATGTCATTTACCTACTGTTCAACTCAGTCACTCAGCAATAATCTCCACTTCGAATACGTGGAGAAAATCCTTCAAGTCGTTTGAGAGATGGAAGGTCAACAAGATGAAATATACTAAACCCTCAGGTTGTGACAATGGAAATATTTTTTCTGTTCTTCCCAACGCCCGCCAGCCAGAACCATGTAACTCCTCCGTTTCTTCCACCTTAACTCATCATGTGCTGCAAATCTATCCGCAAACGCCGGTCTCTTCCTGTGCTCTCTCCTCTCACACTCATAACAAAACACACATGTACAGACATTCACAAGAAACAAGAAACAAAACAAGGATAGACAACAAGTGCTCCCCACCCACACAGAGCACAGACCTAGCTAGCTAGTTCTGAGATTGAATCTGTTGGAGAACAATTACACCCAGCCATAGACTGTTTTACAAATTCTGATAAAGGGGGCTTTCGTTGTTGTTCTATGTTGCAGTTGCGCTGCCCTCTGCTGCTGTTGTATGTTGGACGCTTGCTTTTGAGATGGTTCAAGAAGCATGACATATTAAAATGTTTCCTTGTAATATATGAAGTATGAGATTTTAAAATGAACTTAAGACAATTTTATGTCTTTTTACACATCAAAGAGTCATATTTCTCTAAATACACAAAAAAAAAGTAATACAAATACATAGAAATGATAAATTATACAATCTTCAACTTGAATCAATCAAATTAAAGGTGAACAAACTTTAGGCATGCATTTTTCTCTCTACAAGTTTTATCTTTTTATTCATCAAAAGGTCATGAATCTTTGTGAATAAAAATCATCTCCTTTTAAGAGTAAACACACTTATAATTGTAAAAATATGTTATAGATATTTTAATAATGAATTTACAACTTATATCTTAAATTATGGTGGCCTGATCGACATTGAACATGCATTTTCATATAGCCAACTTTAATAATTTGGCCCTTTGGTTTACAAAGTAATTTTTAGTCTTTATGCACAAGGGGTAGAATTTTGTCTAGAAATGAGATTATAAGCTTATTTAAAGGCGATAAATCATAAATTATTCCTTCTACAAGTTGAACCACTCAATTTGGGTCAAAACTGAGACTAGGGCATGCATTTTCCTCTAAGGCAATTTTTCCTTCAAATGTACATGGAACCCCAAATTTAGGTGCATGAAAGCAAGTATTCCTATTATTCAATTGCACTTTAAATGACAAAAGTAAATTTACCATACCCCTAACACCATACTCCAACTTATAAAACAATTTTTGGCACCATATATAAGCTTGGACATGAACTTTAATTTGGTCACATGGTACAATTTTAACCTTTGAAATTACAAGGCAAAACTCACCTCTTTTGTAAACAACACTTTTTAAATTTGCAGTTGCAAAATCAATGACATGAATATGTCTAATATGATAAACCACAATCCCATATACTCACACAACTCAAATATAAGGTATAATACAACCTTGGTGCACTCTTTACAAATAAGTTGTGCATTAATAATGTTTTACTAGGTATCTATTAACTCTTTCTACATATCAGAGCATTTTATGACTACAAATGAAAAACTAAGTATATAGATTTATGTAAAATAACTTAACTAATAATTTACAATTATAACCATTCAAATTGAATGAGTTTTGAGACATAGGAATGCATTTAAGTGAAGTTTCCCATGCATTTTACACCAAGGAAAAATTTAAAATTAAAAAACAAGATTTTCTTTTCTTTCGCATGTTTTTAATTGTTTTGGTTAGGAATCTCTATATTTTACCAAAGAAATAATTCCAACTACACTACCCCTTTAAACTCATATGTCTCTTCAATTCCAAATTTGTGCATGCTAGTAAGCAATTTTTTCCCAAAATATTCTACCAAAGTAATTTTCATATTATTTCTAATAATAATAAACTTTAGGGATAAAATATATACTATAGCAGGTATCCAATGTTCATTTCATTAATCTCTACGATTATTTCATTTTATCCATATGTATAGTATTAGACTCTAGCATGCAAGTACTCTTACATAAAAACCCTACTCAATAGGGGTTGTATAATAATACCATCATTAGTTTACACCCACCAATAATTTAGGCCATAAGGCCCTTATTAAGGTCCATCTCATCACACATATGTGCATAGACCATGTACTCTCTCAAAATAAAATTATATGTAAGTGCCCAAAATATTTGCAAGATCATGAAAAACTAATAGACAATAAAAATGTATGGGAAAATTGGGAAGACAAGCCCAAGTTAACATTCTAATAAAAAATATAATGTTTTGATCAAATTCTAGGAATGAAGGTGTTATAAAAAGTTTTGATCTTTTTCAAAGCCATGGAACCTTGTGAATCATTTGTTGATAATCACCATGAGCATAGGCTTAAACAACAATGAAAATTTATGATTTTACGCTTCCATGTTTCGAAATATTTTGATTTAGTTCTCTCGGATCCATCACATCGAGTAGTTTGGGTTGATTTTTTCAACCAACAAGTGTGGTTCATCATTAAGAAAATAATGATAATTTAATTAAGTTCACATGTATAAATAGTAGAGATGGAGATCTTGCATATCTTTATCAAGTATTGTGGATTTTCTAGAGCAATGTCAATGTATAAGATCAATACCCATTTATAAGCAACTAATCCCATCTTTCTCAAATAACAAATGTATATGAGTTACCTCCAAAGTTATGATCTTCACCATCGGCACCTCATCAAAATGATCCACTATATAGGAAATAGGAACAACAAATACCCGATTGGATAGGCTTATGTATAATAAGACTAACATTATCTTGCACCCACCCATCGTATAGTCCATAATACCCTTAGTAAGGTACATCTGAGCAAAGATATATGCATATGTGCATGGGTTTACTACTCTCTCAAGAATTTGTTTTATGTAAGTGCTGAAAATATTTCCAATATTGTGAAAAAGCTAATAGACAATAAAAATGTATGAGAAAATTTGGAAGACAAGCCCAAGTTAAGATTCTATTAACAAATATAATGTTAGGATCCAAAGGGTTTTAAATTTTTTTGAGTTTCTCCAAAACCATGGAACCTTGTGAAACACTTCTTGATAGTCAACATTATCATAGAATTAAAAAATAACAAAAATACCTTAGATTATAAAGATTTTCCATCTCTTTCTCCAAATCTTGTAGATTTTCTAAAACAATATCAATATAGAAGACTGATACCCATTATATAAGCAAATAATTCCATCTTTCTCATAATTAATATCAATGAGTTACCTTTAATAATATGATCTTCACCATAAGCACCTTGGGGTATGGTAAATTTTAAATTGTTTGATAATCACCATGACCATAGACTTAAACAATAATGAAAATCTCAGCTTCTGTGTTTCGAAATATTTTGATTTAGCTCTTTTGGATCCATCACATTGAGTAGTTTGGGTCGATGTTTTCAACCAACAAGTGTGATTCATCATTAAGACAATAATGAGAATTTAATTAAGTTCACATGTATAAATAGTAGAGATGGAGATCTTGCATCTCTTTATCAAGTATTATGGATTTTCTAGAGCAATGTCAATGTATAAGATCAATACCCATTTACAAGCAACTAATCCCATCTTTCTCAAATAACGAATGTAGATGAGTTACCTCCAACGTTATGATCTTCATCATGGGTACCTCATGAACATGCTCCACTATATAGGCCATAGGAACAATAAATACCCGATTGGATAGGCTTATGTATAATAAAACCAGCATTATCTTGCACCCACCCATCGTATAGTCCATAATACCCTTAGTAAGGTTCATCTTAGCAAAGATACATGCATGGATCCACTACTCTCTCAAGAATTTGTTTTATGTAAGTGCCCAAAATATTGCCAATAATATGAAAAAGGTAATAGACAATAAAAATGTATGAGAAAATTTGGAAGACAAACTCAAGTCAAGTTAAGATTCTAATAACAAATATAATGTTAGAATCAGATTATAACATACAAAGAGTTATAAATTTTTTTGAGTTTCTCCAAAACCATAAAACCTTGTGAAACATTTCTTGATATTTAACAATATCATAAAATTGAAAAATAACAAAATACCTTAAATTATAAAGATTTTCCATCTCTTTATCAGTGTTATAGATTTTCTAAAGTAATATCAATACCAATACCCATTATATAAACAAATAATTCCATCTTTATTGTAATGAATGTCAATGCGTTACCCAGAACAATATAATCTTCACCATAAGCACCTCAGCTACATGCTCCAAACAATAAGAAGAATAAAAAACTTCGAAACTTTTGAAAAATAAAATAAAAAATAAAAATAAAAATAAAAAATAAAATAAAATAAAATAAAAATTATTATATTTAGAAAAAAATTGATTTGGAGGTTTAAGGCGGATAGAAACTAAAATACCAAAAACACACTTGAATCTTTACCAATGCAGTAGATAGATACAAGATTTTGATTCTCAAAAAGTTTTTCTTCATAAAGTAAACATTGAGGAGCTACAAGTTTCGAGTGTCACATCTCTCACTTTTATGTGATCAAAATATTTTCAGGTATTGAGTTTTTACTTTGAAATTGAAAAGACGGTGGCTTTTTTTTATTTAATTTTAATTTTAATTTGAGGTATATAGAATTAGAATTAGTATTTGTATTGGTTGTTACTAATATACTATATAAAACTATTTTATAAATATTATAAATAGGTAATTATAATATGTATTTATATGAGAAAACAAATAGTTAACTAAAACATTAGAGTTAAAATTGTTTGACTATTTAAATTAATATTAATATTGAAAATTAATTAAAATTTTTATTATTATTTTAAATATTTATTTTTGAAATATAAATAATTAATTTTCTATATTTAATTTAATTAAATCTTAAATCCATCTTAATTCTAAATTTATTAAATAATAAAAAACATTAAATATCTCAAATTTATTCTATACTTAAAATAGAAACTTTCACCTTAAAAAAATCTATGATAATTATCTTTTCACTCTTTTAGGCCGTAAATAATATATTGAATTCAATACGAATGAATGAATGCCAGGAGAGGGCTTAAATTACCTTAGCACTACATAATAATGATAATGTATTAAAGAATAGAAACTTTCGCCTTAAAAATTGATTAATCTTTTCTAGGAATCAAAGCTTAAAAAAAACAATAGTTGATTATTTTCCTTGATTATTTTCCTTTTATATTAGATGATCACGACAAAGTTGAGATGAACATAGAAAAAACTCGAGCGACAATAAACCGCAATTTCTATGTGAAAGGTTATGACTTTCAGAATTTCAGAAGTTCCATGGTGAAAATTTCCAAATCAACCATGATAGTTTTGCTCATTGAGAATTATTAAAAATCCTAATTTTCCTTTAATGTACTGGTTTAACTTGATCAAGAGGGGTTAAGGCCACAATGTTTAGTAGATGTGTTTTTTGTTTGGCTAAAGCAGAATCCATTTCGCATATTTTTTTTCAGATGTTCCGTTGTTATTAACCTATGGAAGATGTTCAGTAGTTATCATTTGGATCTGAATTGGATGCTGATTGACTTTATGACCACGGTTATGAAGTGGTATAAGCTAAGGGGAAGATTCAGGGTGCTCCCTTTCTATTTTATCTGGGAGATCTGGCTCGCTAGAAACCACGCGATTTTTGAGAACATAGCTTTCAATAATCAGATAGTTTTTTCTCATGTTCTTAGATGGATCAAAGAGTATCCAATTAAAAGCCAGATGGTTGTGGATGGATCATACCGTTTAAGGCCTCATGAGATATCTATCCCGACTCTGTGCTTTGATGGAGCTTGTTGTGAGGGGAATATTGGATGTGGAGCCTGGGTTAAATTATCCCAATCTAAAAGGATTACAATCTTCTGGAATGCGGGATCGGGATCGAATAATAAAGCAGAATTTATGGCATTATGGGGTGGTCTCCTGGCAGTCTTAAATCTGAGCCTTCAACAAATTAATATATATGGCGATTCTAAGTTAGTGGTGGAGAGCATAAACGACAAAAGTATTTTGGCTGATCCGGAATTGCAGGGTTGGTTCCATCGTGCATATCAGTGATGGAATAGAATGAAAAAGCCGATCATTTCCCATATTTTTAGAGAACAGAACACTCGGGCTAATGGATTGTCTAAAAAGGGCATAATTTCTACTTTTGGTATTATGAATATTCAACACTTTAAAGATGGAGCCTTGATATGGGAAAATAGTATTCCTTTTCCCTGAATTCTAATTTTCATTTTTTAAGCTACTTCAAGTATCCCTGCCCATGGATTACAATTTTGCTTTTATCAAGCGAGCCAGTTTTGAGGTGATAGTCGCCCTACAAGATCCATTATCCTTCTCTATTTCAATCTACGTTTATCTTTCGACGTCAAGCGAGCCTGCTTTAATCAAGTTTTTGCGCTAGCGTGCCAGTTTTTGTCTATAATTCTTCTCTTATTCCAGATTAATCATCGCTGCCGATGAGTTTATCTCATTCTATAATTGAATCTGGTGTGTCATGTTTTCAAGCGAGCCTGATCTCTACTCAAGCGAGCCTGCCTATAGGAAGCACTTTATATAGTATTTGGTAAGAGCTATCTCAGGGAACTGTGCTTACAATAACAAAGTGAACTATGTATGTGTTTCTGGTTCGTTTTTGTATGTTGACATGGACTGTTTCGGTAATCTCTGATGCAAAGAGAGGTTATACTCTCTGTAATTTGTAAGCCATGCTTCTGTGACTCACTTTCTTTCTTTGAATGTGGTCCGAGTTGTTATATGGCAATGATTTTATGTGTTTTCTCGTTGTCACACAACTAAGAATGTAATAGATGTAAAAATGTACTCGCATATATAATATATCAATGTTTTTTTTCTTCTTAAAAAAAAGTTCGAGGAAAGGTATTTTACAGCCCTTATCGTTTCCGTTGCATTGGGAATGCATGCGTTATGTGGGCCGCTCTAATTGTCCTATTTTTGATGAAGGTAGTTTTTCATAAAATTTCAAGTTGTTTTCCCTAATTTTTTCCAAAATTTAATGATGCAGGTTATTTTAAAATGGGTTCAAATGAGTTAACTTGGATAAAGTTTAATAAGTTTTCAGGGAAAGTTCCAGTAAAGTTTTTAATGGTCGGTTATGATTTTTATTCATTTTAAAACGGGTCAAAATTTTTGGGCAAAGTAAGTAAAGTTTTCAATATTGAGGTGTGACTTGCATCACGCTTGGTTCTTACTAGGGTGTGACTTCCAGCATAGTTTGTACTTGAACATAGTTTAGTTTGTACTTGAGTCGGGAAATTCGAGAGAGAGATATTCGTATTATAGTTTGTTGTTTATATTTAGGGGTAGAGTTCTATTTTAATGTTGGGAATTTTGATTATAAAACTATTTTTTAAATGTATTAATTAATTTTGAATCATAAAAAAAACCATTTTATAAAACAGAGGATTTGAGCACTCCATATAGAACACCTTAATTTTGTCCTTGATAATGTGTAACTTGAAACATTGAGGATCAACCTCCAAAGCAGCATTCTAACCACTCCAATTACAAAAACCTCTAAATAGTAATAACGTAATTATTATATATATTTGTAAGAAAAAATATGTTTATAATTAGTTTTATATCATTTTAATAAAGTAAATTAATCTTGTATAATAATATTCTAATTATTATATATATATATATATATATACATGAAAAAGCTAGAAATGTATATTTATAATTTATTTTTTTATTTTTAAAACATTTTAATAAAATGAATAAATGTTTGTAACCAATATATTCTCAATTTAATTATATATTTGGTAGAAACGTGAGAAATTTCATGTATCTAAAGAATTCTCTTATTATTTAAAAATTTTGTAGGCGTTTTACAAAATTTTAAACCATTCTAAATTATAAAAAATAAAAATTATATGATATTTGAATAACAAAAAGTCCGGTATAACATTCAATGGTTCTGGTTTTAATGACTACCAATAATACATATTATATGAAATAAAACTGGATTATTATATGAAATAAAACTGGATTATTGATGCAGGAGCATCAAAGCTAAATTTTCATTATTCATTTGTGTAATTAGGGGGTGAAGATTTTTAATTATTTTATTAATTATTTGCTCATTTTTAATAAATTAAGAGAGAAAATATAAATGTGAGGATTAATGTAAATATTCCTAAAATAATTAAGGATATGAGTGCAGTTGAATTAGATAGATAATCTAGGGATTAGGAATTCCATAAACGGGACTTAGTTGAGTCCAAAAAAAGGATAAATCTAATTTAGATTTTAGTTGAGATTTGTGTGGAGGAATTTATGGAGTGTAATAAATTGACATTTATGTATAAATAGGAGGGTTGTGTGAGGAAGAAAAACAAGTGAGGAAGTGAGAAATACAGAGAGAGTGAGGAATGGGTTGAGAGCTTTTGTAAATAGTCGAGAGCCGAAAGGCCATCCACTATAATATTTGGCTAAGGAATTTCTTGTGTATTTATATATCAGTATATTTGTGTTTGTATAAACTCTCTTTTATTTACGTACGTTTTAAGCAGTTGCAAATGTTTGTTTAATGAAGAATTTTTTTTGAGAATTTTAAATGGGAAGAAAGCACACGAGTTTTTAAATATGCTAGGATTTGATTTAACCCAGTATCCTGGCATCATTTTTGGTATCAAAGCCTAAGGAATGGTTGTGCATTGGGAACAATGATGGTGGCAGACGTAACCCTGGACTAGTTGGAGGGGATACATAATTCTCATTGGAGTCGAAACTGAAGATTACTAGTGTGTATGTTGGGATGAATATTAGAGTGGTGGAGTTGTAGGTTGGACGCAGGTATTGGAGCAGTTGGGTAGCGCAGTAAGCTAGCTTTATGAAGTAATTCAATTTGTCATGGATCGAATTTAAATACTGTGATTCAAATCTGCTTGTTGTAACATGGACTGATTTGCTGGGAGCACAACGCGCAGAGGAGTGACAAAGGCAGAGCGCAGGAGAAAACGAAAGCATGCAGCGAGAGGAATTAAATTGGCTTTATGGGGTTAAACTGACTAGTTATAATTTAGAGGTTGTGATTCGAATTTACTTGCTGTGGCATGGATTGATTTGTTGAGGATTCAAAAATCTCATATCACTGGCGCACTATTTCCTTCATTTGTATTTGTTTGATAAATACTGTGCCATGACAGAATTCCTGTTAATAGTGGTGTGATCGTGAAACTTATTGAATTTTGGAATACCCAAATTGCTTGAACGACTCGCCTGCCCCAAGAACCGACTCTAAAGATGGACGTGGGAAGGGCCAGTGCTTCGACGTAGTCTTGTCTGAGGATTGCGTAAAATGATTGCATGCAAGTCTTGATGCATTACTGTATCAAGCGATCTAAGACATAGACACCACGCAGACGACCGTGACAAACAACCATAGCGTTAACATATGTCCACGACATTGTTTGAATGCCTCAGACCATACGACGAGTTTGAACCTTACGACTTGGCCACAGTTGCTTGGGAGGCTGGTGGTGTTTGTTATGAGCCGAGCTTGTGGATTCCATGGTAACATTTGATTTGATAGCTATGTGATTTGTATGAACCGTGGGTTCAAATCATAAAGGTTGCGTTGTTTTTTTTTTTTAATTGAATTCCATACTTGGTAAACACAACGATTTTGATTTTGATATTGTTGTATGCTGTCGTGAAGAACAAATTTTGGATTGAGAAGCCAAGGCAGTCACTTGGGAAAGAGGCCAAAGATACGTTGGGCATGTGCGTTGGCATATGCGTCATGCTCCTTGACCACAACACAGTACAACAATTGGTAAGACGGCTCATATGGCAGCGCTTCAATAAGGCAGAGAAATGCGTACGACATTTTTTTTCTTTGTGCTGATATCTCATATTACTGATAATGTTGACATTACATTTGAATGGTAACTACGTTGAGAGTTAATGCAGTCAAATGAAATTACGATTTGTAGAGCTGGGATCATATTTTTTTATTGTGTTTACTTTGGTTACTATGATGGGTTGTGAAGCTGCGTGGACATTATATATGAGGTATTGTGAAGAAAATTGCAAACATGACAATGGGACATGTTTGCGCTAAGATGGAGAGAGAGAACAAAGAGATATCTATCTGTGAAGCCCATCCATTGCATTGACTGCAATGTTTATTAACAACTTGGTACCTTTGCTTTGCTTCCATAATATATATTGCTGCAGTCGAATATTGTGTGTGTATATCAATATAATTTTGCAGGGAACATTGTAATGGAATGGTAGTTCCTTTGATAATTAGTGTAGTCACAAAAGTTGTTCTATGTTTTATAATTGGATGGAAATTAGAGTGGCGCATTAAGAGGTAAGGAAAGTGTGACTACCAATCATTGTGGAGAGCTAAGTTATTTGGAACTAAAATATAACTTCTGTGTGGATGTTTGTAATGGAATGACATTTGAAAATAACGAAGTTACAGATGCAACTGTGACTCATCAAGTTTGATAGATATAAACCGTGGTCGTTATGCTTTATGGCTGTGCAGAAAAGTGGTGTTTCACATTAAAAAGAAAAACATGAATTAGGAATAAGTTTTTTCGCTTAACAAATGAAGTCCATGGTTGTGTTTTGTTTGAAGTTGTGTGTCGAGGAGAGACGAAGACCGGTGGAGATCTCAATGATTGCAATCAAAATCATGGTTTGCGATAATTAGAGGCCATGGAGCAGTGAAACTGAAATTTCAAATCTGAAATTCGCCTAGACAGAAAATATGAATTGGAGTGGTGTAGTGGAATTATGGGTCAAGGGAAAAAGTATGACTGAGCAGGTTATGTGTTGACATTTTGGGTTTTCTTAACCAAAATCGAAATTATAAATAAGTATTTTTGCGGAGATGATTTATATATATGTCAACATGTGGTTCAAAATTAAAGTGAAAATGTTGCAAATGCAGAGGTATAAATGAATGGAAAAGGAGAATGCGCTAACCCCGGGTGATATGAAGAGAAAAATGCATTTTTATGTGAGAAGGCTTATTATGCATAATGTGGGTTCTTCGCAATTTTGGTTAAGTCATTTTGGACTAAAGCTTGTAGTTGGAATGGGAGAATTCTTTTGATTTTTGTTTTAAGATTATAAACACAATTTATTGATGTTGTAAAATCTTTGTTTTTACCATCATGTGGCGGCACCTAACGAGGAATTATTAAGGATGGACACAATGAAAATGTTTGCATTAAAATGACGAGCTTATGGTATGAAGGGCGTGCAAGTATTCACAGTGACAAAGACGACACAGAAAAGTGGAATCCAGAGAGTTGCAAATGCAAGGGAAAGGTAATTAACCTTGAAGGGAGCATAAGGTATGATAATTCAGAAAGGTATTTTTGAATGTTGAAAATTGAATGGTTTATATATTTTCAACATAAAATAAATCTTGGGAAAGTGAAATGCCTTTCGATTAAAGACTTCATCATCATGTGAAATGATAATGGGAAACTGATGATATTTCATAAGAATGAAGTATGAAAGAGAGTGAATATTTTACATCCTAAAATGTATTAAGGGTGTATGTTCGTTGGAATATTGTATAACTTGAATTAAGTCAAAATATCCACTATTGTAAAATTATTGAGTCAAGCCTTGAAGTCAAAACATATGTTAGGGTCAAATGAAATTTTGGATAGTTTGAGTTAAGGTTGAGTATTTTTCATCCAAGATGAAGAGTTGGTGTAAAGTCTAAAGTCAAAGTGTCATAAACCAAAGTCAAAGGTTTGAATGTAACTGGGTGCATGATCGGCAAAGCCTGACACCCAAAGAATTGGTCATTATAACACATGAGCTACTAAAGTGTTATTTGCAGCAAAGTGAAGAAAGAGAATTGGCCAGAGATGATTTCAATACAGAAAACCGCAAGAGGTCAAGTGTAGGAAGAGAGCTTGCATTGTTGAATGGCAAGTATGGAGGCTTGCTGAAAAGGGGATTGAATGAAATCCACAAGTGAACAGATGAAGTTCACAAAGGAGGAGAATATGACTGGTGATAGTCATTTCAGAGGATCTGATGAAAACCACAACAGAAGAAAGAAGAACGAAAATGCAAGGGTAAGTGGCATAAGTGAGCAGTTGACTAATGAAGATTATGAGTGGGAGAAGGCTGAAATAGTTCACCTTGAATTGTTGATGGAATTATTGCAGAGGAATATGAAATACCGGACACATGGTTGGACCATGAGGAAGAGAGTAAAGTGGCAGAGACTACACGCAAAGAGGGAATAGCAGGTAAACATACAGTTGACAAAAGAGCTGAGGAAGCTTGAACAGATGATGAGTGTGCAGTTGAGGTGTGAAGAACTCAGAGAGGCTGAGTTGAAAATGGAAGTTTCCATTTGTGGCCCAGAACAGGGTGAAATTCTGGGTGAAGAGATCAATGAAAAAGATCTCATGAACTATTGGGATAGTTCAGAAGAATCTGAAGATGTGTTGTTGAGAAAAGCAGATGAGGCTATGAAGCCTTATATTTTTAAATCTCACAGTTTATGTATGTCTGCAGGATGTGCGAAATATGGTGGACAATCTGGTGAAACTGTCACAAAGATGAATGAAACTCTTGAGGTGAAGTGTGATGGAGAATGCCTTCCAAAGGAGGAAGGCATTGAATTGTTGCAGTAGGAAGAAATCATAATTGAGTTCTTGTTTGGTGTAAGACAGCCACTTGAAGCTGTTATGGAGCAGAAGCAAAATGGAAATGCCAAAGAGATATTCCAAGGAGGTAAACAAATGTATTTGTTTAGTGAATTTGTTAACAAAATTTTACAATGTGATGATGTTGAAACCAGGACAACTCAGGAAGATTGACAGAAGAAGAATGAAGCTGGGAATGGAGGTTGTGATGAAATGCTGGAAATATTTCACATGGAAATCGAGTTCTTGGAACGATGGCTTAAGGAACTTGAGGGAGAAATGAAGCGTGCAGAACCTGATCCAGAATAAATCATAGTTACTGTGCATGATAGTATATAGAGATGAAATGTTTTTAACATTTATAGAGTTGAATGAATGTTATAAATTTTCAGATAATAATGTGACTGTAGGTAAATAAAACGACATTAACAAATATGATGTCGAAATCAGAGAAATTGAGCAGAAATTATTTGGATTTGAGATGGAAGATCAGGGGCAGCAAGAAAGTTATGTCCATAGAGACATAAAGGAGACAAAAATATTGATCCAGCAGGATAAAGATGAAAGCAGCCAACAATTCAAAACAAAATCTATTAAAATCTAGAAAGTCGATGATGGGAGATTGGTGCTTGAAGCATCAAAAGAGACCGAAAGTTGTTATCTTTTTAAAACTAACAGTTTGTTGGTGATTGCAGGTACAACACTGGACGAGAAAGTTGTTTCTATAAAAGCAATCAAAGACTATAGTTGTAATCAAGAAGGAGTTCTTGATTATTCTTCATTGCAGAAAGTTGAGTATTCAGCTCAGTTGGAGACGAAAGAATTCCATAGAGAGGAATTACTTCGAGGAATTGGTGAAAGAAAGTGTTGGAGAAGCTGATGGAATCCGATTGACAGAGTGAGCGATGAGTTACCAAATCAAGTTGATAGTTTGAAGGACCAGCGACAGAACAAAGTTTGGAATCCTAGAGGGAGCAATTCATCAGGACTTGTGGCTGTCGCATTATTATAGAAAAGCGACAGACTTCATAGACAGGAGTCTATGGAAAGTTCTCTACACGTGGAGTCTCTTGCAGGAGCATCAAAACTAAATTTTCATTATTCATTTGTGTAATTAGGGGGGTAATGATTTTTAATTATTTTCTCATTTTTAATAAATTAAGAGAGAAAATATAAATGTGAGGATTAATGTAAATATTCCTTAAATAATTAAGGATATGAGTGGAGTTGAATTAGGTAGATAATCTAGGGATTAGGAATTCCATAAATGGGGCTTAGTTGAGTCCAAAAAAAGGATAAATCTAATTTAGATTTTAGTTGAGATTTGTGTGGAGGAATTTATGGAGTAGAATAAATTCATATTTATGTGTAAATAGGAGGGTTGTGTGAGGAAGAAAAACAAGTGAGGAAGTGAGAAATACAGAGAGAGTGAGGAATGGGTTGAGAGCTTTTGTAAAGGGCCGAGAACTGAAAGGCCATCCACTGTAATATTTGGCCAAGGAATTTCTTGTGTATTTATATATCAATATATTTGTGTTTGTATAAGCTCTATTTTATTTATGTATGTTTTAAGCAGTTGCAAATGTTTGTTTAATGAAGAGTTTTTTTGAGAATTTTAAATGGGAAGAAAGCACACGAGTTTTTAAATATGCTAGGATCTGATTTAACCCAGTATCCTGGCATCAATTATATAAAAAACTTTTTTGATCAAAATTCCAACTCTTAATTCTAAAAAAAATAAAAGTTGTAAAAAAAAAAGAGAGTTAAAATTATGATAATTATAGATAAAATTTTAAACATTTTTTTTTTGTTCTTCAAGTTTTCTAAATTGTCAATCCAAAAATGATGAACGCTAGGTTTTTTGCTCCTTCTCTCTCTGTCGTCGTTGTGTTGCAGCTCAGCCCCGAGGGCCAGGGCGGCTTGAGACCACTCCTGCCTCATTCGCTTCATAAAACTCACCATGAGGACACTAGTCTAGGGGTTAGGGCTAAGATGGTTGGCGTCTGGCCCTCAGAAAGTTCATCCCTCTCGATCGCAAACTTGGATGAAGCCCTACATGTTTTGGAAGTCGGCGGATCCCTCGATCTTGAAACTCATGATGACCATGGTCCATCCAAGCCATCGCTACTCCATTAGCCATACCTTGATAGTAGCAGTTCTAGGGATTGGGTGCAGATTGTAGGTGTTCAGACCACAGATTGCTGAGCACCTCTAATTGCAGACAGAGCCGAGGTCATCCACTGCATGAAGGATGACAATGCTCCAGTAGGTCGGATCTGTACAACTCTCAACCCTAATGTAACGTTGAAGGACTACAACGTGTTGTTCGATGGTAAGAAAAGAATCGGCTGCTCCGGCCGGCCCATGCATTAAAAAACAGTCCTCTGTTCATGGCATGATCCCAAGGTTTCCTCACCAGAACGAAAATCTCTCACTAGGGAAGGCTAATCACATTGCGGCAGCCAAGAACAACAATGAGCCACTTTTGCAAAAGTGGAAGGCAAGATAAACGTCTTTGCCTTCCAATTTTGCAAGCGAGCCTGCTTTAATCAAGTTTTTGAGCTAGCGTGCCAGTTTTTGTCTATAATTCTTCTCTTATTCCAGATTAATCATCGCTGCCGGTGAGTTTATCTCATTCTATAATTGAATCTGGTGTGTCATGTTTTCAAGCGAGCCTGATCTCTACTCAAGCGACCCTGCCTATAGGAAGCACTTTATATAGTTTTTCGTAAGAGCTATCTAAGGGAACTGTGCTTACAATAACAAAGTGAAATATGTATGTGTTTCTGGTTCGTTTTTGTATGTTGACATGGACTGTTTCGGTAATCTCTTATGCGAAGAGAGGTTATACTCTTTGTAATTTGTAAGCCATGCTTCTGTGACTCACTTTCTTTCTTTGAATGTGGTCCGATTTGTTATATGGCAATGATTTTATGTGTTTTCTCGCTGTCACACAATTGAGAATGTAATAGATGTAAAAATGTACTCGCATATATAATATATCAATGTTTTTTTTCTTCTTAAAAAAAGTTCGAGGAAAGGTATTTTACAGCCCTTATCGTTTTTGTTGCATTGGGAATGCATGCGTTATGTGGGTCGCTCTAATTGTCCTATTTTTGATGAAGGTAGTTTTTCATAAAATTTCAAGTTGTTTTCCCTAATTTTTTCCAAAATTTAATGATGCAGGTTATTTTAAAATGGGTTCAAATGAGTTAACTTGGATAAAGTTTAATAAATTTTCGGGGAAAGTTCCAGTAAAGTATTTAATGGTCGGTTATGATTTTTATTCATTTTAAAACGGGTCAAAATTTTTGGGCAAAATAAGTAAAGTTTTCAATATTGAGGTGTGACTTGCATCACGCTTGGTTCTTACTAGGGTGTGACTTCCAGCATAGTTTGTACTTGAACATAGTTTAGTTTGTACTTGAGTCGGGAAATTCGAGTGAGAGATATTAGTATTATAGTTTGTTGTTTATATTTAGGGGTATAGTTCTATTTTAATGTTGCGAATTTTGATTATAAAACTATTTTTTAAATGTATTAATTAATTTTGAATCATAAAAAAAACCATTTTATAAAATAGAGGATTTGAGCACTTCATATAGAACACCTTAATTTTGTCCTTGATAATGTGTAACTTGAAACATTGAGGATCAACCTCCAAAGCAACATTCTAACCACTCCAATTACAAAAACCTCTAAATAGTAATAACGTAATTATTATATGTATTTGTAAGAAAAAAATATGTTTATAATTAGTTTTTATATCATTTTAATAAAGTAAATTAATCTTGTATAATAATATTCTAATTATTATATATATATATATATATATATACATGAAAAAGCTAGAAATGCATATTTCTAATTTATTTTTTTATTTTTAAAACATTTTAATAAAATGAATTAATGTTTGTAACCAATATATTCCCATTTTAATTATATATTAGGTAGAAAAGTGAGAAATTTGATGTATGTAAAGAATTCTCTTATTATTTAAAAATTTTGTAGGCGTTTTACAAAATTTTAAACCATTCTAAATTATAAAAAATAAAAATAATATGATATTTTAATAAAAAAAAGGTCTGGTATAACATTGAATGGTTCTGGTTTTAATGACTACCAATAATACATATTATATGAAATAAAACTGGATTATTGATGCAGGAGCATCAAAGCTAAATTTTCATTATTCATTTGTGTAATTAGGGGGTGCTGATTTTTAATTATTTTATTAATTATTTGCTCATTTTTAATAAATTAAGAGAGAAAATATAAATGTGAGGATTAATGTAAATATTCCTTAAATAATTAAGGATATGAGTGGAGTTGAATTAGATAGATAATCTAGGGATTAGGAATTCCATAAACGAGACTTAGTTGAGTCCAAAAAAAAGATAAATCTAATTTAGATTTTAGTTGAGATTTGTGTGGAGGAATTTATGGAGTGTAATAAATTCACATTTATGTATAAATAGGAGGGTTGTGTGAGGAAGAAAAACAAGTGAGGAAGTGAGAAATACAGAGAGAGTGAGGAATGGGCTGAGAGCTTTTGTAAAGGGTCGAGAGCCGAAAGGCCATACACTATAATATTTGGCCAAGGAATTTCTTGTGTATTTATATATCAGTATATTTGTGTTTATATAAACTCTCTTTTATTTACGTACATTTTAAGCAGTTGCAAATGTTTGTTTAATGAAGAATTTTTTTTGAGAATTTTAAATGGGAAGAAAGCACACGAGTTTTTAAATATGCTAGGATTTGATTTAACCCAGTATCCTGGCATCATTTTTGGTATCAAAGCCTAAGGAATGGTTGTGCATTGGGAACAATGACGGTGGCAGACGTAACCTCGGACTAGTTGGAGGGCACACATAATTCTCATTGGAGTCAAAACTGAAGATTACTAGTGTGTAAGTTGGGATGAATATTAGAGTGGTGGAGTTGTAGGTTAGACGCAGGTATTGGAGCAGTTGGGTAGCGCAGTAAGCTAGCTTTATGAAGTAATTCGATTTGTCATGGATCAAATTTAAATACTGTGATTCAAATCTGCTTGTTGTAACGTGGACTGATTTGCTGGGAGCACAACGCGTAGAGGAGTGACAAAGGCAGAGCGCAGGAGAAAACGAAAGCATGCAGCGAGAGGAATTAAATTGGCTTTACGGGGTTAAATTGACTAGTTATAATTTAGAGGTTGTGATTCGAATTTACTTGTTGTGGCATGGATTGATTTGTTGAGGATTCAAAAATCTCATATCACTGGTGCAATATTTCCTTCATTTGTATTTGTTTGATAGATATTGTGCCATGACATAATTCCTGTTAATAGTGGTGTGGTCGTGAAACTTATTGAATTTTGGAATACCCAAATTGCTTGAACGACTCGCCTGCCCCAAGAACCGACTCCAAAGATGGACGCGGGAAGGGTCAGTGCTTCGACGTAGTCTTGTATGAGGATTGTGTAAAATGATTGCATGCAAGTCTTGATGCATTACTGTATCAAGCGATCCACGGCATAGACACCACGCAGACGACCGTGACAAACAACCATAGCATTAACATATGTCCACGGCATTGTTTGAATTCCTCAGACCATACGACGAGTTTGAACCTTAAAACTTGGCCACAGTTGCTTGGGAGGCCGGTGGTGTTTGTTATGAGCCGAGCTTGTGGATTCCATGGTAACATTTGATTTGATAGCTATGTGATTTGTATGAACCGTGGGTTCAAATCATAAAGGTTGCGTTGCTTTTTTTTTTTTAATTGGATTCCATACTTGGTAAACACAACGATTTTGATTTTGATATTGTTGTATGTTGTCGTGAAGAACAAATTTTGGATTGAGAAGCCAAGGTAGTCACTTGGGAAAGAGGCCAAATATACGTTGGGCATGTGCGTTGGCATATGCGTTATGCTCCTTGACCACAACACAGTACAACAATTAGTAAGACGACTCATATGGCAGCACTTCAATAAGGCAGAGAAATGCGTACGACATTTTTTTTCTTTGTGCTGATATCTCATATTACTGATAATGTTGACATTGCATTTGAATGGTAACTACGTTGAGAGTTAATGCAGTCAAATGAAATTACGATTTGTAGAGCTGGGATCATATTTTTTTATTGTGTTTACTTTGGTTACTATGATGGGTTGTGAAGCTGCGTGGAAATTATATATGAGGTATTGTGAAGAAAATTGCAAACATGACAATGGGAAATGTTTGCGCTAAGATGGAGAGAGAGAACAAAGAGATATCTATCTGTGAAGCCCATCCATTGCATTGACTGCAATGTTTATTAACAACTTGGTACCTTTGCTTTGCTTCCATAATATATATTGCTGCAGTCGAATATTGTGTGTGTATATCAATATAATTTTGCAGGGAACATTGTAATGGAATGGTAGTTCCGTTGATAATTAGTGTAGTCACAAAAGTTGTTCTATGTTTTATAATTGGATGGAAATTAGAGTGGCGCATTAAGAGGTAAGGAAAGTGTGACTACCAATCATTGTGGAAAGCTAAGTTATTTGGAACTAAAATATAACTTCTGTGTGGATGTTTGTAATGGAATGACATTTGAAAATAACGAAGTTACAGATGCAACTGTGACTCATCAAGTTTGATAGATATAAACCGTGGCCGCTATGCTTTATGGCTGTACAGAAAAGTGGTGTTTCACATTAAAAAAAAAAACATGAATTAGGAATAAGTTTTTTCGCTTAACAAATGAAGTCCATGGTTGTGTTTTGTTTGAAGTTGTGTGTCGAGGAGAGACGAAGACCGGTGGAGATCTCAATGATTGCAAGCAAAATCATGGTTTGCGATAATTAGAGGCCATGGAGCAGTGAAACTGAAATTTCAAATCTGAAATTCGCCTAGAAAGAAAATATGAATTGGAGTGGTGTAGTGGAATTATGGGTCAAGGGAAAAAGTATGACTGAGCAGGTTATGTGTTGACATTTTGGGTTTTCTTAACCAAAATCGAAATTATAAATAAGTATTTCTGCGGAGATGATTTATATATATGTCAACATGCGGTTCAAAATTAAAGTGAAAATGTTGCAAATGCAGAGGTATAAATGAATGGAAAAGGAGAATGCGCTAACCCCGGGTGATATGAAGAGAAAAATGCATTTTTATGTGAGAAGGCTTATTATGCATAATGTGGGTTCTTCGCAATTTTGGTTAAGTCATTTTGGACTAAAGCTTGTAGTTGGAATGGGAGAATTCTTTTGATTTTTGTTTTAAGATTATAAACACAATTGCTTGATGTTGTAAAATCTTTGTTTTTACCATCATGTGGCGGCACCTAAGGAGGAATTATTAAGGATGGACACAATGAAAATGTTTGCATTAAAATGACGAACTTATGGTATGAAGGGCGTGCAAGTATTCACAGTGACAAAGACGACACAGAAAAGTGGAATCCAGAGAGTTGCAAATGCAAGGGAAAGGTAATTAACCTTGAAGGGAGCATAAGGTATGATAATTCAGAAAGGTATTTTTGAATGTTTAAAATTGAATGGTTTATATATTTTCACCATAAAATAAATATTGGGAAAGTGAAATGCCTTTTGATTAAAGACGTCAACATCATGTGAAATGATAATGGGAAACTGATGATCTTTCATAAGAATGAAGTATGAAAGAGAGTGAAGATTTTACATCCTAAAATGTATTAAGGGTGTATGTTCGTTGGAATATTGTATAACTTGAATTAAGTCAAAATATCCACTATTGTAAAATTATTGAGTCAAGCCTTGAAGTCAAAACATATGTTAGGGTCAAATGAAATTTTGGATAGTTTGAGTTAAGGTTGAGTATTTTTCATCCAAGATGAAGAGTTGGTGTAAAGTCTAAAGTCAAAGTGTCATAAACCAAAGTCAAAGGTTTGAATGTAATTGGGTGCATGATCGGCAAAGCCTGACACCCAAAGAATTGGTCATTATAACACATGAGCTACTAAAGTGTTATTTGCAGCAAAGTGAAGAAAGAGAATTGGCCAGAGATGATTTCAATACAGAAAACCACAAGAGGTCAAGTGCAGGAAGAGAGCTTGCATTGTTGAATGGCAAGTATGGAGGCTTGTTGAAAAGGGGATTGAATGAAATCCACAAGTGAATAGATGAAGTTCACAAAGGAGGAGAATATGACTGGTGATAGTCATTTCAGAGGATCTGATGAAAACCACAACAGAAGAAAAAAGAACAAAAATGCCAAGGTAAGTGGCATATGTGAGCAGTTGACTGATGAAGATTATGAGTGGGAGAAGGCTGAAATAGTTCACCTTGAATTGTTGATGGAATTATTGCAGAGGAATATGAAATACCGGACACATGGTTGGACCATGAGGAAGAGAGTAAAGTGGCAGAGACTACATGCAAAGAGGGAATAGCAGGTAAACATACAGTTGACAAAAGAGCTGAGGAAGCTTGAACAGATGATGAGTGTGCAGTTGAGGTGTGAAGAACTCAGAGAGGCTGAGTTGAAAATGGAAGTTTCCATTTGTGGCCCAGAACAGAGTGAAATTCTGGGTGAAGAGATCAATGAAAAAGATCTCATGAACTATTGGGATAGTTCAGAAGAATCTGAAGATGTGTTGTTGAGAAAAGTAGATGAGGCTATGAAGCATTATATTTTTAAATCTCACAGTTTATGTATGTCTGCAGGATGTGCGAAATATGGTGGACAATCTGGTGAAACTGTCACAAAGATGAATGAAACTCTTGAGGTGAAGTGTGATGGAGAATGCCTTCCAAAGGAGGAAGGCATTGAATTGTTGCAGTAGGAAGAAATCATAAATGAGTTCTTGTTTGGTGTAAGACAGCCAATTGAAGCTGTTATGGAGCAGAAGCAAAATGGAAATGCCAAAGAGATATTCCAAGGAGGTAAACAAATGTATTTGTTTAGTGAATTTGTTAACAAAATTTTACAATGTGATGATGTTGAAACTAGGACAACTCAGGAAGATTGACAGAAGAAAAATGAAGCTGGGAATGGAGGTTGTGATGAAATGCTGGAAATATTTCACATGGAAATCGAGTTCTTGGAACGATGGCTTAAGGAACCTGAGGGAGAAATGAAGCATGCAGAACCTGATCCAGAATAAATCATAGTTACTGTGCATGATAGTCTATAGAGATGAAATGTTTTTAACATTTATAGAGTTGAATGAATGTTATAAATTTTCAGATAATAATGTGACTGTAGGTAAATAAAACGACATTAACAAATATGATGTCGAAATCAGAGAAATTGAGCAGAAATTATTTGAAGTTGAGATGGAAGATCAGGGGCAGCAAGAAAGTTATGTCCATAGAGACATAAAGGAGACAAAAATATTGATCCAGCAGGATAAAGATGAAAGCAGCCAACAATTCAAAACAAAATCTGTTAAAATCTAGAAAGTCGATGATGGGAGATTGGTGCTTGAAGCATCAAAAGAGACCGAAAGGTGTTATCTTTTTAAAACTAACAGTTTGTTGGTGATTGCAGGTACAACACTGGACGAGAAAGTTGTTTCTGTAAAAGCAATCAAAGACTATAGTTGTAATCAAGAAGGAGTTCTTGATTATTCTTCATTGCAGAAAGTTGAGTATTCAACTCAGTTGGAGACGAAAGAATTCGATAGAGAGGAATTACTTCGAGGAATTGGTGAAAGAAAGTGTTGGAGAAGCTGATGGAATCCGATTGACAGAGTGAGCGATGAGTTACCAAATCAAGTTGATAGTTTGAAGGACCAGCGACAGAACACAGTTTGGAACCCTAGAGGGAGCAAGTCATCAGGACTTGTGGCTGTCGCATTATTACAGAAAAGCGACGGACCTCATAGATAGGAGTCTATGGAAAGTTCTCTACACGTGGAGTCTCTTGCAGGAGCATCAAAACTAAATTTTCATTATTCATTTGTGTAATTAGGGGGGTAATGATTTTTAATTATTTTCTCATTTTTAATAAATTAAGAGAGAAAATATAAATGTGAGGATTAATGTAAATATTCCTTAAATAATTAAGGATATGAGTGGAGTTGAATTAGGTAGATAATCTAGGGATTAGGTATTCCATAAACGGGGCTTAGTTGAGTCCAAAAAAAGGATAAATCTAATTTAGATTTTAGTTGAGATTTGTGTGGAGGAATTTATGGAGTAGAATAAATTCATATTTATGTGTAAATAGGAGGGTTGTGTGAGGAAGAAAAACAAGTGAGGAAGTGAGAAATACAGAGAGAGTGAGGAATGGGTTGAGAGCTTTTGTAAAGGGCCGAGAACTGAAAGGCCATCCACAGTAATATTTGGCCAAGGAATTTCTTGTGTATTTATATATCAATATATTTGTGTTTGCATAAGATCTATTTTATTTATGTATGTTTTAAGCAGTTGCAAATGTTTGTTTAATGAAGAGTTTTTTTGAGAATTTTAAATGGGAAGAAAGCACACGAGTTTTTAAATATGCTAGGATCTGATTTAACCCAGTATCCTGGCATTAATTATATAAACAAATTTTTTGATCAAAATTCCAACTCGTAATTCTAAAAAGAATAAAATTTGTAAAAAAAAAGAGAGTTAAAATTATGATAATTATAGATAAAATTTTAAACATTTTTTTTTTGTTCTTCAAGTTTTCTAAATTGTCAAGCCAAAAATGATGAACGCTAGGTTTTTTTCTCCTTCTCTCTCTGTCGTCATTGCGTTGCAGCTCAGCCCCAAGGGCCAGGGCAGCTTGAGACCACTCCTGCCTCATTCGCTTCATAAAACTCACCATGAGGACACTAGTCTAGGGGTTAGGGCTAAGATGGTTGGCGTCTGGCCCTCAGAAAGTTCATCCCTCTCGATCGCAAACTTGGATGAAGCCCTACATGTTTTGGAAGTCGACGGATCCCTCGATCTTGAAACTCATGATGACCATGGTCCATCCAAGCCATCGCTACTCCATTAGCCATACCTTGATAGTAGCAGTTCTAGGGAGTGGGTGCAGATTGTAGGTGTTCAGACCACAGATTGCTGAACACCTCTAATTCCAGACAGAGCCGAGGTCATCCACTGCATGAAGGATGACAATGCTCCAGTAGGTCGGATCTGTACAACTCTCAACCCTAATGTAACGTCGAAGGAATACAACGTGTTGTTCGATGGTAAGAAAAGAATCGGCTGCTCTGGCCGGCCCATGAATTTAAAAAAGTCCTCTGTTCATGGCATGATCCCAAGGTTTCTTCACCAGGACGAAAATATCTCACTAGGGAAGGCTATTCACATTGCGGCGGCCAAGAACAACAATGAGCCACTTTTGCGAAAGTGGAAGGCAAGATAAACGTCTTTGCCTTCCACTTTTGCAAGCGAGCCTGCTCTAATCAAGTTTTTGCGCTAGCGTGCCAATTTTTGTCTATAATTCTTCTCTTATTCCAGATTAATCATCGCTGCCGGTGAGTTTATCTCATTCTATAATTGAATCTGGTGTGCGATGTTTTCAAGCGAGCCTGATCTCTAGTCAAGCGAGCCTGCCTATAGGAAGCACTTTATATAGTTTTTGGTAAGAGCTATCTCAGGGAACTGTGCTTACAATAACAAAGTGAACTATGTATGTGTTTCTGGTTCATTTTTGTATGTTGACATGGACTGTTTCGGTAATCTCTGATGCAAAGAGAGGTTATACTCTCTGTAATTTGTAAGCCATGCTTCTGTGACTCACTTTCTTTCTTTGAATGTGGTCCGATTTGTTATATGGCAATGATTTTATGTGTTTTCTCGCTGTCACACAACTGAGAATATAATAGATGTAAAAATGTACTGGCATATATAATATATTAATGTTTTTTTTCTTCTTAAAAAAAAGTTCGAGGAAAGGTATTTTACAGCCCTTATCGTTTCCGTTGCATTGGGAATGCATGCGTTATGTGGGCCGCTCTAATTTTCCTATTTTTGATGAAGGTAGTTTTTCATAAAATTTCAAGTTGTTTTCCCTAATTTTTTCCAAAATTTAATGATGCAGGTTATTTTAAAATGGGTTCAAATGAGTTAACTTGGATAAAGTTTAATAAGTTTTCGGGGAAAGTTCCAGTAAATTTTTTAATGGTCGGTTATGATGTTTATTCATTTTAAAACGGGTCAAAATTTTTGGGCAAAGTAAGTAAAGTTTTCAATATTGAGGTGTGACTTGCATCACGCTTGGTTCTTTCCAGGGTGTGACTTCCAGCATAGTTTGTACTTGAACATAGTTTAGTTTGTACTTGAGTCGGGAAATTCGAGTGAGAGATATTTGTATTATAGTTTGTTGTTTATATTTAGGGGTATAGTTCTATTTTAATGTTGCGAATTTTGATTATAAAACTATTTTTTAAATGTATTAATTAATTTTGAATCATAAAAAAAACCATTTTATAAAATAGAGGATTTGAGCACTCCATATAGAACACCTTAATTTTGTCCTTGATAATGTGTAACTTGAAACATTGAGGATCAACCTCCAAAGCAGCATTCTAACCACTCCAATTACAAAAACCTCTAAATAGTAATAACGTAATTATTATATATATTTGTAAGAAAAAATATGTTTATAATTAGTTTTTATATCATTTTAATAAAGTAAATTAATATTGTATAATAATATTCTAATTATATATATATATATATATATATATATACATGAAAAAAGCTAGAAATGCATATTTATAATTTATTTTTTTATTTTTAAAACATTTTAATAAAATGAATTAATGTTTGTAACCAATATATTCTCATTTTAATTATATATTTGGTAGAAAAGTGAGAAATTTCATGTATCTAAAGAATTCTCTTATTATTTAAAAATTTTGTAGGCGTTTTACAAAATTTTAAACCATTCTAAATTATAAAAAATAAAAAAAATATGATATTTTAATAAAAAAAAGTCTGGTATAACATTCAATGGTTCTGGTTTTAATGACTACCAATAATACATATTATATGAAATAAATCTGGATTATTGATGCAGGAGCATCAAAGCTAAAATTTTATTATTCATTTGTGTAATTAGGGGGTGATGATTTTTATTTATTTTATTAATTATTTGCACATTTTTAATAAATTAAGAGAGAAAATATAAATGTGAGGATTAATGTAAATATTCCTTAAATAATTAAGGATATGAGTGGAGTTGAATTAGATAGATAATCTAGGGATTAGGAATTCCATAAACGAGACTTAGTTGAGTCCAAAAAAATGATAAATCTAATTTAGATTTTAGTTGAGATTTGTGTGGAGGAATTTATGGAGTGTAATAAATTGACATTTATGTATAAATAGGAGGGTTGTGTGAGGAAGAAAAACAAGTGAGGAAGTGAGAAATACAGAGAGAGTGAGGGATGGGTTGAGAGCTTTTGTAAATGGTCGAGAGCCGAAAGACCATCCACTATAATATTTGGCCAAGGAATTTCTTGTGTATTTATATATCAGTATATTTGTGTTTGTATAAACTCTCTTTTATTTACGTACGTTTTAAGTAGTTGCAAATGTTTGTTTAATGAAGAATTTTTTTTGAGAATTTTAAATGGGAAGAAAGCACACGAGTTTTTAAATATGCTAGGATTTGATTTAACCCAGTATCCTGGCATCATTTTTGGTATCAAAGCCTAAGGAATGGTTGTGCATTGGGAACAATGATGGTGGTAGACGTAACCCTGGACTAGTTGGAGGGCACACATAATTCTCATTGGAGTCGAAACTGAAGATTACTAGTGTGTAAGTTGGGATGAATATTAGAGTAGTGGAGTTGTGGGTTGGACGCAGGTATTGGAGCAGTTGGGTAGCGCAGTAATATAGCTTTATGAAGTAATTCGATTTGTCATGGATCAAATTTAAATACTGTGATTCAAATCTGCTTTTTGTAACGTGGACTGATTTGCTGGGAGCACAACGCGCAGAGGAGTGAAAAAGGTAGAGCGCAGGAGAAAACGAAAGCATGTAGCGAGAGGAATTAAATTGGCTTTATGGGGTTAAATTGACTAGTTATAATTTAGAGGTTGTGATTCGAATTTACTTGCTGTGGCATGGATTGATTTGTTGAGGATTCAAAAATCTCATATCACTGGCGCAATATTTCCTTCATTTGTATTTGTTTGATAGATACTGTGCCATGACAGAATTCCTGTTAATAGTGGTGTGATCGTGAAACTTATTGAATTTTGGAATACCCAAATTGCTTGAACGACTTGCCTACCCCAACAACCAACTCCAAAGATGGACGCCGGAAGGGCCAGTGCTTCGACGTAGTCTTGTCTGAGGATTGCGTAAAATGATTGCATGCAAGTCTTGATGCATTACTGTATCAAGCGATCCACGGCATAGACACCACGCAGACGACCGTGACAAACAGCCATAGCGTTAACATATGTCCACAACATTGTTTGAATGCCTCAGACCATACGACGAGTTTGAACCTTACGACTTGGCCACAGTTGCTTGGGAGGCCGGTGGTGTTTGTTATGAGCCGAGCTTGTGGATTCCATGGTAACATTTGATTTGATAGCTATGTGATTTGTATGAACCGTGGGTTCAAATCATAATGGTTGCATTGTTTTTTTTTTTTTAATTGGATTCCATACTTGGTAAACACAACGATTTTGATTTTGATATTGTTGTATGCTGTCGTGAAGAACAAATTTTGGATTGAGAAGCCAAGGCAGTCACTTGGGAAAGAGGCCAAAGATACGTTGGGCATGTGCGTTGGCATATGCATTATGCTCCTTGACCGCAACACAGTACAATAATTGGTAAGACGGCTCATATGGCAGCGCTTCAATAAGGCAGAGAAATGCGTATGACATTTTTTTTCTTTGTGCTGATATCTCATATTACTGATAATGTTGACATTGCATTTGAATGGTAACTACATTGAGAGTTAATGCAGTCAAATGAAATTACGATTTGTAGAGCTAGGATCATATTTTTTTATTGTGTTTACTTTGGTTACTATGATGGGTTGTGAAGCTGCGTGGACATTATATATGAGGTATTGTGAAGAAAATTGCAAACATGACAATGGGACATGTTTGCGCTTAGATGGAGAGAGAGAACAAAGAGATATCTATGTGTGAAGCCCATCCATTGCATTGACTGCAATGTTTATTAACAACTTGGTACCTTTGCTTTGCTTCCATAATATATATTGCTGCAGTCGAATATTGTGTGTGTATATCAATATAATTTTGTAGGGAACATTGTAATGGAATGGTAGCTCCGTTGATAATTAGTGTAGTCACAAAAGTTGTTCTATGTTTTATAATTGGATGGAAATTAGAGTGGCGCATTAAGAGGTAAGGAAAGTGTGACTACCAATCATTGTGGAGAGCTAAGTTATTTGGAACTAAAATATAACTTCTGTGTGGATGTTTGTAATGGAATGACATTTGAAAATAACGAAGTTACATATGCAACTGTGACTCATCAAGTTTGATAGATATAAACCGTGGCCGCTATGCTTTATGGTTGTACAGAAAAGTGGTGTTTCACATTAAAAAGAAAAACATGAATTAGGAATAAGTTTTTTCGCTTAACAAATGAAGTCCATGGTTGTGTTTTGTTTGAATTTGTGTGTCGAGGAGAGACGAATACCAGTGGAGATCTCAATGATTGCAAGCAAAATCATGGTTTACGATAATTAGAGGCCATGGAGCAGTGAAACTGCAATTTCAAATATGAAATTCGCCTAGACAAGAAAATATGAATTGGAGTGGTGTAGTGGAATTATGGGTCAAGGGAAAAAGTATGACTGAGCAGGTTATGTGTTGACATTTTGGGTTTTCTTAACCAAAATCGAAATTATAAATAAGTATTTTTGCGGAGATGATTTATATATATGTCAACATGCGGTTCAAAATTAAAGTGAAAATGTTGCAAATGCAGAGGTATAAATGAATGGAAAAGGAGAATGCGCTAACCCCGGGTGATATGAAGAGAAAAATGAATTTTTATGTGAGAAGGCTTATTATGCATAATGTGGGTTCTTTGCAGATTTGGTTAAGTCATTTTGGACTAAAGCTTGTAGTTGGAATGGGAGAATTCTTTTGATTTTTGTTTTAAGATTATAAAAACAATTGCTTGATGTTGTAAAATCTTTGTTTTTACCATCTTGTGGCGGCACCTAAGGATGAATTATTAAGGATGGACACAATGAAAATGTTTTCATTAAAATGACGAGCTTATGGTATGAAGGGCGTGCAAGTATTCACAGTGACAAAGACGACACAGAAAAGTGGAATCCAGAGAGTTGCAAATGCAAGGGAAAGGTAATTAACCTTGAAGGGAGCATAAGGTATGATAATTCAGAAAGGTATTTTTGAATGTTACAGTTATATATTTTCACCATAAAATAAATCTTGGGAAAGTGAAATGCCTTTCGATTAAAGACTTCAACATCATGTGAAATGATAATGGGAAACTGATGATCTTTCATAAGAATGAAGTATGAAAGAGAGTGAAGATTTTACATCCTAAAATGTATTAAGGGTGCATGTTCGTTAGAATATTGTATAACTTGAATTAAGTCAAAATATCCACTATTGTAAAATTATTGAGTCAAGCCTTGAAGTCAAAACATATGTTAGGGTCAAATGAAATTTTGGATAGTTTGAGTTAAGGTTGAGTATTTTTCATCCAAGATGAAGAGTTGGTGTAAAGTCTAAAGTCAAAGTGTCATAAACCAAAGTCAAAGGTTTGAATGTAATTGGGTGCATGATCGGCAAAGCCTGACACCCAAATAATTGGTCATTATAACACATGAGCTACTAAAGTGTTATTTGCAGCAAAGTGAAGAAAGAGAATTGGCCAGAGATGATTTCAATACAGAGAACCGCAAGAGGTCAAGTGCAGGAAGAGAGCTTGCATTGTTGAATGGCAAGTATGGAGGCTTGCTAAAAAGGGGATTGAATGAAATCCACAAGTGAATAGATGAAGTTCACAAAGGAGGAGAATATGACTGGTGATAGTCATTTCAGAGGATCTGATGAAAACCACAACAGAAGAAATAAGAACGGAAATGCCAAGGTAAGTGGCATACGTGAGCAGTTGACTAATGAAGATTATGAGTGGGAGAAGGCTGAAATAGTTCACCTTGAATTATTGATGGAATTATTGCAGAGGAATATGAAATACCGGACACATGGTTGGACCATGAGGAAGAGAGTAAAGTGGCAGAGACTACACACAAAGAGGGAATAGCAGGTAAACATACAGTTGACAAAAGAGCTGAGGAAGCTTGAACAGATGATGAGTGTGCAGTTGAGGTGTGAAGAACTCAGAGAGGCTGAGTTGAAAATGGAAGTTTCCATTTGTGGCCCAGAACAGGGTGAAATTCTGGGTGAAGAGATCAATGAAAAAGATCTCATGAACTATTGGGATAGTTCAGAAGAATCTGAAGATGTGTTGTTGAGAAAAGCAGATGAGGCTATGAAGCCTTATATTTTTAAATCTCACAGTTTATGTATGTCTGCAGGATGTGCGAAATATGGTGGACAATCTGGTGAAACTGTCACAAAGATGAATGAAACTCTTGAGGTGAAGTGTGATGGAGAATGCCTTCCAAAGGAGGAAGGCATTGAATTGTTGCAGTAGGAAGAAATCATAATTGAAAAGAAGTTTGGTGTAAAACTGACCACTTATAAGTATGGAGCGAAGCAAAATGCAGCTAGCCTTGAGATATTCCAAGGAGGTAAACAAATGTATTTGTTTAGTGAATTTGTTAACAAAATTTTACAATGTGATGATGTTGAAACCAGGACAACTCAGGAAGATTGACAGAAGAAGAATGAAGCTGGGAATGGAGGTTGTGATGAAATGCTGGAAATATTTCACATGGAAATCGAGTTCTTGGAACGATGGCTTAAGGAACCTGAGGGAGAAATGAAGCGTGCAGAACCTGATCCAGAATAAATCATAGTTACTGTGCATGATAGTCTATAGAGATGAAATGTTTTTAACATTTATAGAGTTGAATGAATGTTATAAATTTTCAGATAATAATGTGACTGTAGGTAAATAAAACGACATTAACAAATATGATGTCGAAATCAGATAAATTGAGCAAAAATTATTTGGAGTTGAGATGGAAGATCAGGGGCAGCAAGAAAGTTATGTCCATAGAGACATAAAGGAGACAAAAATATTGATACAGCAGGATAAAGATGAAAGCAGCCAACAATTCAAAACAAAATCTGTTAAAATCTAGAAAGTCGATGATGGGAGATTGGTGCTTGAAGCATCAAAAGAGACCGAAAGGTGTTATCTTTTTAAAACTAACAGTTTGTTGGTGATTGCAGGTACAACACTGGACGAGAAAGTTGTTTCTATAAAAGCAATCAAAGACTATAGTTGTAATCAAGAAGGAGTTCTTAATTATTCTTCATTGCAGAAAGTTGAGTATTCAGCTCAGTTGGAGACGAAAGAATTTGATAGAGAGGAATTACTTCGAGGAATTGGTGAAAGAAAGTGTTGGAGAAGATGATGGAATCTGATTGACAGAGTGAGCGATGAGTTACCAAATCAGGTTGATAGTTTGAAGGACCAACGACAGAACAAAGCTTGGAATCCTAGAGGGAGCAAGTCATCAGGACTTGTGGCTGTCGCATTATTACAGAAAAGCGACGGACCTCATAGACAGGAGTCTATGGAAAGTTCTCTACACGTGGAGTCTCTTGCAGGAGCATCAAAACTAAATTTTCATTATTCATTTGTGTAATTAGGGGGGTAATGATTTTTAATTATTTTCTCATTTTTAATAAATTAAGAGAGAAAATATAAATGTGAGGATTAATGTAAATATTCCTTAAATAATTAAGGATATGAGTGGAGTTGAATTAGGTAGATAATCTAGGGATTAGGAATTCCATAAACGGGGCTTAGTTGAGTCCAAAAAAAGGATAAATCTAATTTAGATTTTAGTTGAGATTTGTGTGGAGGAATTTATGGAGTAGAATAAATTCATATTTATGTGTAAATAGGAGGGTTGTGTGAGGAAGAAAAGCAAGTGAGGAAGTGAGAAATATAGAGAGAGTGAGGAATGGGTTGAGAGCTTTTGTAAAGGGCTGAGAACTGAAAGGCCATCCACTGTAATATTTGGCCAAGGAATTTCTTGTGTATTTATATATCAATATATTTGTGTTTGTATAAGCTCTATTTTATTTATGTATGTTTTAAGCAGTTGCAAATGTTTGTTTAATGAAGAGTTTTTTTTGAGAATTTTAAATGGGAAGAAAGCACACGAGTTTTTAAATATGCTAGGATCTGATTTAACCCAGTATCCTGGCATCCATTATATAAAAAATTTTTTTGATCAAAATTCCAACTCGTAATTCTAAAAAAAATAAAAGTTGTAAAAAAAAAAGAGAGTTAAAATTATGATAATTATAGATAAAATTTCAAACATTTTTTTTTTGTTCTTCAAGTTTTCTAAATTGTCAAGCCAAAAATGATGAACGCTAGGTTTTTTTCTCCTTCTCTCTCTGTCGTCATTGCGTTGCAGCTCAGCCCCGAGGGCCAGGGTGGCTTGAGACCACTCCTGCCTCATTCGCTTCATAAAACTCACCATGAGGACACTATTTTATGGGTTAGGGCTAAGATGGTTGGCGTCTGGCCCTCAGAAAGTTCATCCCTCTCGATCGCAAACTTGGATGAAGCCCTACATGTTTTGGAAGTTGGTGGATCCCTCGATCTTGAAACTCATGATGACCATGGTCCATCCAAGCCATCGCTACTCCATGAGCCATACCTTGATAGTAGCAGTTCTACGGATTGGGTGCATATTGTAGGTGTTCAGACCATAGATTGCTGAACACCTCTAATTGCAGATAGAGCCGAGGTCATCCACTGCATGAAGGATGACAATGCTCCAGTAGGTCAGATCTGTACAACTCTCAACCCTAATGTAACGTCGAAGGACTATAACGTGTTGTTCGATGGTAAGAAAAGAATCGGCTGCTCCGGCCGGCCCATGCATTAAAAAAATTCCTCTGTTCATGGCATGATCCCAAGGTTTCCTCACCAGGACGAAAATCTTTCACTAGGGAAGGCTAATCACATTGCGGCGGCCAAGAACAACAATGGGCCATCAATTTTCAATACTCTCACCTCTCAAATGAGATTTGGCAATGAGGGTTCTCCAGATCTTGCCTTCCCTCCCTTTCCAGATGCAAATCACTCCTTTATCTGGAAAACCTCTGCTTCTCTAGGTTCACTCCACAAATTTGGTGAGATCCCTATTGCAGGCCCTTGAACTCAAGCTTATGATACCTTCCACCTCTCAGTGACTTCTCTATGGAGGTAAAAAACTTGAAGACTCTCTCCTGCTTTCATTCTATAATATTCGAAAATATGCCTTGGTGTTTTTAACCCTCCGTTTGCAAGGTGGAGCAGTCGGGCAACCGTCTTCTGGCCAAGCCTTCTCTTATAAGGATGTTTTCTGTGCATAACCTCCCAAGAGAGCCGCTCCACCCATAGAGAAATCTGCTCAACCTATGGAAGCTCCCAGGCCTTTCTTGGTGGAAAAATCGGAGGATGTGTCTTTGGTAGAAATTTGCCACCCATAACTTGAAAATCAACATCAAATGTATGCATAAACTGCCATTATTTTCAGTTTCAACGAATTATGGCCTCGCACAACAGATCGATATCAATGGATTCACTCCACTTGGACCAACAACAACAAGGTTATCTTCTGCTTGAAGGGTTTCTTCATAGTTCTATTTGCTTTCAATGAGGATTATAAAAAATCCCTGACTGGTGGTCCATGGTTTTTGGGAAAAGCAGGGCTATTCCTCACCCCCTGATTCCCAGATTTCGACCCTTCTATGGTAGTCATTACCAAATTTCCCATTTGGGTCAGGCTTCCAAATCTGCCTGCTCATTTATCGCACTCCTCTGTCTTCCAAGCAATAGGAAACTCTCTGGGTCGCTTTCTGGAAACAGATCCCTCTAGGGGAGAGAAAGGCATATACACCTATGAAAAAACTTGTGCGGAAATTGACCTAAGTAAAGGTCTGCCTGATCAAATCATTCTCAAAGTGGGTGACTTCCTTTGGTCTCAGACCTTGGATTACAAGAATACTGCGTTCCGATGTCATCACTGCCATCAAACATGGCATCTTCAGAATTTATGCACTATATTTCATGCCCAACAGAAAAGAGGCAATCACAAACCAAAATCTAAAAGCTGGAAGCCCTGTGATTTGCCTCCCATGGATGATATCGAGGCCTTCAGCTCAGATGAGGAGGAGATTGAAGCAGATGAAGAGGTAGCAATGTTGGAGAAGGAGACAGACTCGGTAGACCCTAGGGGACCTAATGCTATCTTGAATTCTCAGAAACGAACTCACGAGTCCGCCTCCTCCAACTCGAATAAGGAGACTCCTCCTATGGTCAACAATGATCTCGAGGTGGCTTTAGCCCACCTGCCCAATAATTTTTGGGTTAAAGTTACTAGAAAGAAAGGAAATCAATTTCTTATTGAGGAATCTACCCATTCTGGGTAGATTCTAGTGCTTGTGTCTCTTGGTCCCCTTGTCTCTCTTTTGGTTACTCTATATTCTCTCTTGGCTATGTTTTGGGACCAAGGTTGATAACTAATCATTTTTGGTTCCCTGCTTCTCAGTCTCTCTTGTTTGTAACTCCATTATCTATTTTGTTTCTGGATTTCAGTCTCTGAGTAGTAGTTGGATGTTACTGTCTTATTATGGGGCAATTTCTTTTTCGTTAGTTTTGACAGGTAGGAATTTCGAATCTTGAGTTTAGAGTATGCAGAAATTCCAGGAATCTTGGGTTTCTCTGATATAATATGCAGACATTGGATGTCCCGAGAACTTTGCAAGTCACTAGTTATATTTATACTTTAAAAACACATTCTAGACAACTTGCATTCATAATTTTGTCAAAAAATTATCACGAGATTCCACATAAAAAAACAGACGATAAAATTTATGGCGAGCTTCCACATTAAAAAAACAAAATCACCTGTTGCGATGTTTCAACCAGCTTTCGGGGCTATTGAAATCCAAGACGTTGAATTTGTAATTCAGACATTTGTCTTCAAACATGACTGTCTGTAACACATTAAAGTTATAAATAATAGCACACAGTGTGAGCTGTTCTTCGAGTACGTCAAAAGATACTTACTCATTCTGGGCTGCGAAGAACCTCGCCATGCAGAGAAGAAATATATAATTCCTTTAAAAAAAAATTAGGTTGATGGGGAATATCGTTCGTCGTCGCTCCCAATAATGGTCAAACATCAAATTTGGTTCAAACATGTCTGTCTGTCAGTTATAAATACTAGCATACAACTTGATAGCATAAATAATATGAAATTAATCACTTAGTCATTTTCCGTCAACTTTAATCTATTATATTTAATTATAGTGACATTTAGTTGTCTACACCAACCATATTCATTTTACTTAATCATAGTTAATTATAATCAATTTTAGCTATATTTAATATATTTAATTATAATCATTTATAGTTGACTATTAATTATAATCATTTATAGTTGACTAAATCAATTATAGTCATTTTATTTTATTGTTAATTATAATCAACTTTATTTAGTCATAATCAATATTTAAAATTATTTAATAATAACAATAGTAATATTAATAAAATTTACTTATAATAATATTAAGATTCACAATATTAATATTAATGTGAAATATATTTATATTTATATTTGTAGTATTGATATTAATATAGCTTATTAATAATATTGAGATTTATGAAGAAAGTTTAATATTTATATTTAACAAGGTTTAAGAATGGAGGATTTGTGATTCATGATTAAAGCAATTTTTTTAAAAATAAATCATATCAATGTTTTTGGATTCATCCATTTCGAACCCCTATTATCACGAGGAAAAATATGGATAGTGAGATCAACATCACATAATTATTGTAGAGATGCAATGGTAAATTCCAAATGGTTATGAAATTAAATTAAATTATAATAAATTGGAATGTTTTTTTCTTTTGTAAGTTGAGTAGTACCTTTTATTCATTCTTCAAAATGGGCAGATTACAATAGATGATCTCTTTTGATGCCTCAACTTGCCCAATGGGAAACTAGGTCTATTAGCCATCGGAAGGTATTATATGCCAGCCAAAACCGAAATGTCTTTAGTCTATCATAGGCAGCTATACACTACAACATAAAGGGGGGTTTTAAGACAATATTTAAGACAATTTTTGAGTAAATTGTCTTAACTTAAGACAAAAGAAAACTTGTGTATTGTCTTAAATATTGTTTTTAAGTGGGTGTCTCAAATTAAATTGTCTTAAAATATTGTCTCTATAAAGACAATATATAACACAAGCATTTTTGTCTCTCCAGAGATAATTTTATTTTTGTCTCTCCAAAGACGGTTTCATTTTTGTCTCTCTAGAGAAAATAGTTGGGATTAATGACATATTGTCTTTAAAGAGACAATGTCTTTGATCCTAACTATTGTCTATAGAGACAATAAAAAATTACATTAAAAGATAATACATCATCAATTTTGTCTCTTTAGAGACAATATAAAATAATAAAGCTAGAAAAATATATCACCATTGAAATAAACCAATATTGAAAGTATTTAATTAAAAATAAAGTACAACATCATTGATGAATTCATATTAGGACACAGTGGAATCGAATCAGTGATCTCCTGCTTGTAAAGTAGGTGCTCTTCCATTGAGTCAACACCCTTTAAAGAATTATGTCAGAGTTATGACAGTCCTTAAAATTGCATATATAGGCATTGGCTTAAAATTTTTTTTGCCACATAATGGCGTAATCTTTGTAAAATCTAAAATCATGCAGTCCCTATTTTTAACTTGATCAAAATAATTCAATGGAGATAGCTCAATGTCACAATCATGTAGCATGACTCACACAACAAGCTAATATACAATAATTTACAAACTATTTAATCTAGTCATACAAAAAAAAGTAACTAAAATTATCACAAGCCTTTAATATATTTTCAAAACTATTGAATGGTTTATGTTTAGCATGTTTCCACTCTTCATATATTCCAACAATATGAATTTGTTCAAGGAATTTTTCACATCAACTAAATATAAGGTAGATAGAATTGGCATAACCATCCTCCTATCTATCCCTAAAATTTTTGTAGCAAGTTATATAATCCAACACAATTATCATTACCTGTTAGTAACGATAAAAAATGAGAGTCAACAATGTCCTTATTTTTAACTTTCACCCTAGAAGTGAAGGTTAATGCACAACCAATATCTGCTTGGCTATTCAATGTAACTAATGCTAACAACCTGCTATGCAATTACACTTCCAAAGAAGTCATGCGTACCTTTGAAAGCTTAATTTAATCCTTCTGCATGGTAGTCAAAAGAGCATGGTATATTTTTTTTTACCACATATCCAAATTACACCCTAAAACCACAAAGGTTGAAGTCCTAATTAAAAAGAAAAGTGATCAAGTTTCCTTGAATTCATCTTCAAGGGTTGCAACAGGACTCAACTCACAACAATTTTGGGGTAAATTTGGGGCTTCTTTGCCAAAAAGTATCTTTGCTGGAATCTGATGAGAAAATATAAAACGCTCCTTCCTGGGAACCAAGTTAACCGTTTGCTTCCTCTGATACATAGAATTGAAACCATCAATCCTAACAAGAGGAACCACACTCACTCCAATCTCTTCCACAAGTCATTTCCAATTTCTACCATTCCATACTTACATTTAACTTTTGGAGGACTATCTTCATTCTAAGAATAATTTCACTCTTTGTATAGGGCCCAAACATCACCCTTTTGGGGAAATATTTAGCATGTTGTTGTTGGCAGATTTTCCATGCTTAAAATTCCCACAACCTTGGGAGGATCACAGACTACTGATTTTCCATGCTTAAAATGGCCACAATCCTTGTAAATCCATACAGAAAAAGCTTCAAATAGGAAAAATAACCAAGTGGAATTGAAAAAACTGGAATTTCAGCATACATGTGCATACCTTATGTTGTCTGCACATGATAAAGGTCGCTTCTGCTAGACTTAAACTTAAAAGAGAAGAAGGCTCACAAAATGGGTGAGTTTAATTATGTTTAATTCTAACTATTATAACTTTCCCATGTGCTTTCAAAGTTTGTAATAGCTTTAACCTATGAAGAATAAATATAGGAAAAATATACTTTGAACATACCTTTGATCTACATTGAACCTTTTTTTTTTCTCAAGTAAGAACAAAGAAATATTCAATGATATGTATTCAATCTAGCCTATTCTATAGACAGGTAAAAATTCGATCTGTAGAGATATAGTTACTCAGAAGTTTTCCTTGTATCCAAATTAGAATGACTAAAGTAACATTTCAAAATGACCGGTTCTTAATAAATTTTCGTCTTAATCTTTCCTCCAAGTAAAGGGTTTGCATCAAATAAATTCCAGATCCTTCTGATGGCTAAGAAATTGCCACAACTTTCTCCTCTCTTTACTCTATTCCACTGATAGTTTGCCACACCCTTTTGCACTTACAATTAACAATTCTTCTGAAGATTCATCTGTTGTAAAATCACCAATAATTCATTATAGCTACTTCTTTTTGAGAAAATATGTCCTATTTTCTAATGTTGCAGGTAAGGAAGTGATTGAAACATTAAACTGTTGATTTGTATAGTAGAGAAACCTTGAACCTTGGAAGTATAATTACAATCCCCTGCCTCCTCAACATTAAAGATCCCAAGCAATGGAACCACTTAAATTTCAAACATGGTTTAAAGTATTCATTTCAAAATATATCTAATCATGAATTTCCTTTCTTGAAAAACCATAATACACTAACATAAGAAGGAAGAAGTAAAATAAAATACTAAAAACATGGACAATATGATATTTTACTAATTTACTTTAGTGGCATTTAGAATAATACCTGGTCTCTGGGGGAGATGCAACCACCATCAACATTACATAATGAACAAGATAACCAACATGAAATTCATTTAGTTTCACCTGTGATTGTAGTGGCATAGACATTGAACTTCTTAGGATAAAAAACACTCAGCTCCCTTTTGCCACAACGGCTAGGAAAACTAGTATAGTTGCTCTGCAGCCTGTGATGTCAGGCACAAGTCATTTGACTTATATTTGCAACTTTCTCTAAGGTTTTACTAGTATTATCTAGATGTTTTAACATGACTACTCCCTATTGTGCACCATTGCTCCCAGATTCATTGACATAACTAAATGGCACTATTTTTTATTTGGAAGAGATCAATTTTCTAAAGTGTTGTACCCAAGGGCATCCTAGAATTGTTAGAACAGCTAAATTTTGACCCTCATTGAATTGGGGTGGGTTCTGCCAACAACATTTTTTCCAAACCTTGAACTAGATAAAGAAGAATCACAAATCTTAAAAAAAAACAGGGTTAGTTCCCACGACTTCAAACACATGAATGATGTATAGCTATTGATCTCCTTTTCTGGAATTGTTGTCCTCTTTTCAAACATGTATTCATATCCATGACTGCTACAATTTCAGTTGGATAGACTATGCAGACTCATCTTCTACTTCAAAAATGGTCACCAAAAGCTTATTCCAAGGCACCAATCGTGTCACAATTCAGTACAATAATGATGAATTATGACATAATCCTGACCAAATGTAGGCCACAAGCATAAATTAGGGCACAAATTCTCTTAAAAATAAATCATCTTTTTTCACTATGAGGGGCTTAGGCCACTAAATATAAGCTTCTCTGCTAATCATAAATTGATTCATGTTTCTAGTCAAAATGTGTGGATTTACCATATTTTCTCACAATGAGTCACATCACCAACACTGGATATGAACGCCATATCACCATATTTTCACTGCAAGGTTGACTGTACTAATTCGGGCATACTTTTAAGGTAGTTGAATGACATTACCACTGGTATGCGGACATTACCAACATCTCTGGCCTGCATGCCTTCAATATTGATGCCATTATTTCTAAACACAAATTTGATATTCACATGATAACATTATTAGAATTTTCAATTATCAAACATATTATTGATTCATGAACTAGCTTATGAGATGATTGAAAGCCATGATTAGGAATCTATTCTTGATTATACCACCACATCTAAAACTTCTGTAAGAATAATTTTCCACAAATGGAAATAAAATAATGTGAATACTCTTTAGTTACCAATATCATAGTTACAAGTTTAACCATCTATTATCTCTTGATGCCACATCTCAAATTGTGATCATGCCATGTGTTATCTTTTCACCATGCCATGTGTCATCATGCCACCATGCCACGTGTCATGTTATCATCATGCCACCTGTTAGTTTCATACCAAAAAAAAATCAAACAGGTCCAAATAGAAAATCGCATTAATTAAATTAATTAGTCATCTAGAGCATGCATATTAATTCAAAACCAAATCAAATACATTTATCATGGAAGATGAAATTACCTCATTGAAAGGAGAAGGAAAATAAGCCTTGATAGCACTATCTGGATCGATATTTTCTGGCTCTTTAGGAGCCTAGCCACACAAATCAAGGGCACAATACTCCTTGTCATCCATTTTCTTGAAAAAAGATGCATCAATTGAGTCCAAGTATGAACTATGCTTCTCATCAGTCCATTATGTATTTGGAGAATTCAACATCCTTAGAAACTAAATAAAATAAGTTCTTATTAACAAACTAGAATTTTTTCATTTTGGTAAAATGAAACCAAAAGATACTTGTAAAATATTTGTTGCTAGTAAACTGCAACTTACAAAAGGTGAACAAAGAACACGTTGAAATACAACTCCTCTTAGCCACAAGAGAGTTAATCATAAAATAAAAATAAAAATAAGCTGCTTTGTTTTTAACATCCTTAGAGTTATTTTTGAAGCAAGTGACTTGGTCAAATGTACAGGATACTAACACCACCTTAAAAAAATTCCACGTACAAGAGCATTACCTTTTTCTAGATTCCTTGGTACTAATTATTATCTAATCTCAATCCATTACTAGGTAGAACTGAAGTCTAGATAACTATTGGGAACTAAGTCCCTCTAACTGATGAAGCTTTTGATTACTTCAGAATTGGTGATATAAATTTGAGGGGGGTCCCACTAGATGCTTTAAGACTTAAACTTTGAATTTCTAGGGGAAATTGGCAACCTAAACCTGCAATAAAACTTGCTGATCTTCAACAAGATTTTCAAAATTTGCAGTTTTTATCCTCAAATTAGTGATAAAAAACTTTAGAGTGATTAAAAATGTCAAAATAACGCAGAAAATTCACAAATTTTCTATAAACTCCCTTTGTTTCTCAGATAAAAGTTGTAGAACAACTAACAAAATTGACCAGAAACACAATGAAAACTCTCCAAGTCATTGTTTTATTGTTAATATGAGATATACCTCTATTAGCATTTGAAATTGACCATGATTTTTGTAACAAAAACAACAAAGAAACTTAATGTAACATTAGGAAATCTACTCACGTTGTCACCTTCATTATTTCATCTCCCTATGTGCTGGTCATTTTCTAACGTAAGGGGGGTGGGGGGGTGCTAGGGTTTCTAACTCTTAGATACACATTGGTGTCCATAAATTAGACCTTATATTAATGAAACAATTCGTTGATGTTTCTAATTACGAAAATAAAATCATCAAGCTAAGTTGTAGACAAACACTAAGGTAAATCCGATGAACTGAGTTCTCATTTAAATTTGTTACAAGGAAGTTTAAATTTGAAATGGTCTATTGTAGATATGAATTCATTATACTAAACAAGTAAATGATAAAATATGTGATAAAGTGGTAAACACTCTCCTATCGCCTATGTGGATTGGTGCCTTGATGAATTGGACTGATGGAGAAAAGAGAGTGGAAAGCTACAACGCGTACTTATTAAGTTCTATTCTTGCAGATGAATATGAAAATAATAATGAGAAATAAATAATAAGAAGAGCACCATAATGTCACATGCTCAATATAAAACATTGAAATTGATAACCATAATGATATATAAGCATTACCAGCATAAAAAATACATCCAAAAAATTGATAAAGAAGAGATCAACTCTGCAAATTTGATAATATCCCTTCTTTGCACTCCTGCTCACTCCTCAATGACGTAGATGATATAATTGAAAAGAAGAGAAATCATAAATGATCAAGGATCTCCAAATTTGGATGCTGAAAATATCCCAGGACACCTAAATAGGCACCATCCTAACAATGGAAAGGATCTTCAGAAGTTTGGAGGGAACTCTTTTAATGATATTCCACATATCCTAGCATTGAATAGGTATATCTCAGAATTGGAAGAAAGACATGAAGATGTCATGATCATATTATTTATACTTTCTTTGGGATAATAGCATAATGGTTGGCTCAAACATTCTTGGAACCCAAAGAGCATACATTCTCTCAAAAATCTAGTTGAAAGCTTCCTTAAATATTGTCACCCATGATTTCAAAAATATGATGATCATGATCAACACTTGTTGGCAGAATTGCACTAGGAAGGCCACCTTTGTATTTTTGTAGGAAATGATGGCATCCATGAAGATAATGATGGAGATTTTGTGGAGGAAGAAGACCTATGGTGCTAAGCAGAGGAATGGATGATGAAGAAAAGTCATTGTAAGAAGAAGATCTTCCTCATCTCCTTTAACATGATGATCATCCAGATAAGGAAGAAAATTTAGAGGGTGAATACCTATATAGTGATGATGTTTCTATTGATATGAATAAATTTTTGAGCTCAAAATTTGAGGAAGTTAGCAATGTTGGCATCATTTAAGAGGCTAGTACCCTACTATAGATCCTAAATAAGAATAACATAGTATCCCTAATACAAACTTGATCTAGATTCATTATTTGTGCAAAGCAAAGGAATATCATATGTTGTGTGTTTTGAATCCAATACTATTTATGATGAATATGAGCATACAAATGAAATTAAAGAACATTTCTCAAATTTGGTTGTGAGCCATTTTATTGTCCCAAAACTCAATGTCAACACAACTAATGTGATGTGTGATCAATCCAAGCCCAAGGAAGAAAATGATAGGGTTGTTATGAAGAGGATAATCAAGCAATTTCTAAAGTGAGCATACAAGATCTGCCTTTTGATGAGGGCTTAATTCTACCTTTATATTTTGTAATGATGAAATTCTTACCTCTCCATTTGATGAAAACTATGACAAATATGAAGAAAATCCAACTTTGGAGACCTCAAATGATATGCATTAGGGAAATTACAAAAGCAAAAAGCCTTGTACAACATGCAATGATAGGATTTTTCTTGTTCTGGAAAGTACAAGCAAGGTTTTCTCACAGCAAACAGTAACGTAAAAGGAGAGGGTGAATGGGATGAATTTTTTTCTGTTCAGCTATCATATATAATAGATGGCTCGAAAACAAAGATTCCTATAAATTTTAGTGAAGAGAAGATTTTGTTTAATAAAAAATTCCACTGAAATTGCTCAAAGAGACCCTGAAATCTTGGTTTCCACATCTCTTCTTTGTGGAAGATGTGATAAAGTGGCAAACACTCTCCTATCACGTATGTGGGTTGGTGCCTTGATGGATTGGACTGATTGAGAAAATAGAGTGGAAATATTCTATGTGAACTTATTAAGTTCTATTCTTGCAGATGAATATGAAAATAATAATGAGAAGTAAATAATAAGAAGAGCATCATAATGTCACATGCTCAACATAAAACATTGAAATTGATAACCAGAGGGATATCTAAGCATTACTAGCATCAAAGATACATCCAAAAATTTGATAAAACAGAGATCAACTCTGCAAATTCCATAATATAACTTCTTTGTTCTCCTACTCACTCCTCAATGACACATCTGATATAATGGAAAAGAAGGGAAATCATAAATGATCAAGGATCTACAACGTTGGATGTTGAAAATATCCCAGGACACCTAAATATGATCCATCCTAACTATGGAAAGGATCTTGAGGAGTTTGGAGGGAACTCTTTTAATGATGTTCCACATGTCCTCGCATTTATGAGGTATATCTCAGAATTGGAAGAAAGACATGAAGATGTCATGATCATATTATTTATAATTTCTTTCAGATAATAGCATAATAGTTGGCTCAAACATTATTGCAGCACAAAGAGCATACATTCTCTCAAAAATTTAGTTGAAATATTCCTCAAACATTTTCACCCAATATTTCATAAAATTGATGATCATGACCAACACTTGTTGACAACATTGCACTAGGAAGGGCGCCTTTGTGTTTTTGTAGGAAATGATGGCATCCATGAAGATAATGATGGAGCTTTTGTGGAGGAAGAAGACCCTGTGGTATTAAGCGAAGGAATGGATGAAGATGAAAATGTATTGTAAGAAGAAGATATCAGGCTCATCTCCCTTAAAATTATGATCATCCAGATAAGGAAGACAATTTAAAGGGCGAATACCTATATTGTGATGATGTTGCTATTGATACGAATAAAGTGTTGAGCTCAAAATTTGAGGAATTTAGCACTATTGGCATCATTTAATAGGCTAGTAGCCTACTACATATCCAAAAGAAGAATAACACAGTAGCCCTGATAAAGACTTGATAAAGAAAAGGAATATCATATGTTGTGTGTTTTGAATACAGTCCTATCTATGATGAATATGAGCATACAAATGAAATTAAATAACATTGCTCAGATTTAGTTGTGAGTCATTTGTTTTTCCCAGAACTTAATGAAAACATAGCTAATGTGATGTGTGATCAATCCAACCCCAAGGCAGAGAATTATAGGGTTGTTTATGAAGAGGATAATAAATCAATTTCTAAAGGGATTATACCAGATCATCCTTTTGATGAGGGCTTAATTCTACCTTTATATTTTGTAATTATGAAATTCTTACCTCTCCATTTGATGACAGCTATGAAAATTATGAATAAAAACCAGCTTTGGATACCTCAAATGATATGCATAAGGGTAATTGTAGAAGTATAAAGCACTGTACAACATGTAATGATATGATTTTTCTTGTTTTGGAAATGCGAGCAAGGTTTTATCACAACAAACAATAAGGTAAAAGGAGAGGGTGAATTGGATGATTTTTTTTGTGTTCGGTTATTATATATCATAGATGGCTTGACAACAAATATTACTAGAAATTTAGTGAAGTGAAGACTATGTTTAATCAAACAGTCCACTGAAATTTCTCAAAGAGACCCTGAAATATTTTTTTTCCATCTCTCTTCTCTGTGGAAGAAATGGGCATTCTCAAGATGCTGTTACATACGATGAAATTTTTGGGAATACAAGAGTTGTCGAAAATGGACCATTCAGTCTATAGGTGATGGGTATCCAACATATTTTCATTTGAATTTTAATGTGTCTCTATTTTCAACAATCATAAAACACAGTGGAAATGGATATTGCATTCTGGAGATGATGAATTGGTTACTTTGGATTATGGACTTCACTTGTGCATATTTATCATGAGAGTTTAGAGTTCTCAAGTGATCCCAAGAAGGATGTGTATGCCCAAAAGGAGCAAGATTTTACCCCCTGGTTTTCATGAGGGTACCATAAGAAATTTGTCCCTCAAAATTATCCCATAATTGTGGATAGAGGAGATTGATGAAATGTTTGGAATTCTATTACTATGATTAGCCTCTACCAGCTCTGATGATGGATATGAGAATTTGTGGGTTTTCTCCTAAATTAGAGAGAAGGCTATGGTTTTACAGATTCTTATGGGTAGTTTGATTTCACATAGAAGAAGATAAATAAGATAATTAATCCCATGGTTGGAACATCACCTAGTATAAGTGATTATCTTAAAACGAAGTGTAACCTAGTGTGAAGAGTAGACAGGGTATTGTATTAAGAATAATTAGAGTGTTGTTTGAAATTTATAGGCAAGATGTCACCCTACAATAGTGTTTTCCACAAGGATGCTGGAGATATTAGATAGTTGCAAAAACTAGGCAACATTTGAAATAGATTTTCCATGACTTATAAGGCACTAGATGGCTACTAGTTCTGTACCATTATTGTGGGGCATGCATATCAAAGCCTAGTCAAGGGTGAAAATAGTATTGAAAATTAATCTAAATCCATCATAGTGATGTGTCCTGAGAATAATAAATACATCTATATAACTATCTCATTACTTGAATTTGTTTTTGTGGTATACCCAATGTCATATGGTTCATGTTCAAATTCGGGTTCGTCCATGATTAGGTTTGGTTCGAGTTCAATTTTTTTGATGGGGTTTGGATAAGGTTCACCATTAGGTTTGATATGTATAGTTATATTAACTTGAAAACAAAATATGGGATAAAATTGTAAGAAATCAAAATCAATATTAAAAAAATAAAAATAAAAATAAATAAATAAATATTATCATGAACATGGAAATTGAAAGGATAGATTACAAGCTTGAGTTGTGTCAAGAGGTTATGGGTTTTGATCTATGGACTTGGTTGATGGTCCCGAGGTTCGATGAGGTTCACTGAACCTCAAAATATTTTTTAGGTTCGCTAAAATTCGAACCTCAAGGTTGAAGTTCGGCGAACCTTGTGACATAGGGTATACCTGTGTTTGGATACAACTAAAAAATACCAACCTGTAGTAAATATGTAACAAAAAAGGGATGAATTTCAAAAATTTGAGTTAAAAAAAATGAATAAATCTACCAAAGACTTTGGTCTGACTGTAAATAAAATGGTCTGACAAAACCTGTGTCGGGTTAAGTGTAAAGGGAGGTTTAAAAATAAATGAATCAACACACACACACACACACACACAAATTCCATCAGTGAAACTTTCACTCATTTGATGTATAATAGAATCAGACTATTTGTGTTTCCCTTTAATTTGAGGTTTCTGAGGATATATATATATATATATATATATATATATATATATATATATATATATATATATATATATATATATATATATATATATATATATATATATATATATATATAAGGTTTTTAATGCAATGATCTCTGTTCTGGGTGAATACTGACTTAAGTTTGTGTATGCTAACCTTTGGAAGGTATTTAAAAACATTTTCAATTGTGGTACAACCTTCATAGGAGCTATTTTCTTGATGGGATTTCATTTGTTTGAAGATTCATGTTCATGTATCAAATATAGCATGGGTTTGTTTGGTGGGTATTCCTATTATTTGGAAACCTTAGCAATCATTCTCAAATGCCCCAAACATTCACCTTACAGAGACTTCAGAATCATGGAGTGTGGCATGTTGGAAGGTCACATGGAAGGCTAGAAGTCCAACATTGTCCTCATGGGGGAGGATTTGGGGGTATAAATTCCATGTTTGGAAATAATTTGAAGGCTATATAGTCCACTTCAAAACATCACCTATACATTTGGTGAGCCTTTGAAGGCTGGAAAGTACCATGTTTTCATGCTTGGAAGGTTACTTGTGGAATGGTACATTGCCGAAGGGCCTTTGAAGGCTAGACGCCTAACATGAACTACACAAAATTGAAATATCAATTCCAAGAAGAGGACAAGGTATAAATTTACATTAAAAAAGTGTGCTTCAAGTAGAAGGATCAAAAGCTAAAACGTCTCAAATATAGCCATCCACCATTTTAAAGAAAATAAAACATAGTAAGTTTTGGCTAGCTTTGTCATAATACATGAGCATTCATCTTGTGTTCAATGCAATTTTTCTAAAGCTCTTTCAATCATAGGCATTAAATAGGTACGAAAAATGAAATTTTTACTACATTTCTTGAGGGGATCACTACAAAGGTTGATACTAAGTCAAGGGAAAAATAATTTTGAAGAACAAAGGCAGTAAACAATTGGGTATAGTTTGTCCTTTCAAATTAAGAGTAATTTTTCTAGCAAAAAAAATGGAATACTGCATAATTGAAAAAGATGTAGTTTCCCTTACTGAATTTTCAGTTGAAGGGGACCAACAACTCCTAAGTAAGGATTTTTGATCATAGGATCAAGAATTTGACCAAGTCAAAAGGTCATTTATATGTGCACAACTTCAAAAAATTATGGGAGGAAATTTCTACACTAACACAAGAATAGTTTATGTATAAATCACATGCACCAAGATCAAACACTTGCATCGGGGTGCCACAACACCTACACCAATTCCAACATTCCCAATGTGTGTTACAATAGTATATGGAGGTTTTCTAATAGTCAAAGAATGGATCACTCACATGACTATTCAAGTGTAATTGCAGCACTATATTTCTTGCAGAAAAAACGTGCAGATAAGAAAACCATACTAGATCATACTTTCAGGCTTGTAAAACATAATATTTTTCATGACAGAATCAATGAAAAAACATCAACTATGAATACTTTTTTCTATGTTGGACATACCAGATATTCTAGGATGCAATATCCTTTGAAAGTCAATAGATACAATTAAAATCTCTGCTATAGGTGTGGAAGAAGATTAAAACGTGATAATGGTGGTGAGTATTTCTCCTAATAAATTGAGGCATTTTACAAATTTTGGGGAATTTCACGCTTGAAGACAACTCCACATGGTATCGAGCAAGATGGCCATCCTAAGGGACCAAATCAAACATTGATAAAAAACGCATGAATCATGAGAGAAAATGTTGGATTAAGAAAAGGATTTTGAGCTAAAGCAGTTGCTACAACTAATTACATGGTCTCGAGCAAGATGGCCATGCTAAGAGACCAAATTAGAGCTTGATAAAAAATGCATGAACCATGAGAGAGAATTCTAGCTTAAGAAAAGGATTTTGAGGTGAAGCAGTTGCTACAACTAATTATTTGATTAATATGTCACTAAGTTAAATTTTGGTTGACATGAAACTATAGGAAGTGGGAGTGTAAAGAAGCCCTCTCTTACACATCTTAGGTTTTTGAAGTGTGAAACATGCATGTATGTGGCTAAGGTAGATAAGACAAAACTTGAAAACCTAGCTTAAGCAAAGGATTTTTTGTTGAAGCATTTGCTGCAACTAATTATTTAATTAATATGTCACTAAGTTCAATTTTGGGTGACATGACACTAGAGGAAGTTGAAGTAGAAAGAAGCCCTCTCTTGAACATCTTAGGTTTTTGAAGTGTGAAACATGTATGTATGTGGCTAAGATGGATAAGACACAAGTTGACAACATATTGGTCAACTTCCTTGACCCTTTATTGGCTATTCAGAAGGAGTATGAATCCACCATCATTATAAGAAGGTAACCCCTATCATATTAAGGGATACAAGTTGTGGTTTTCCTCTAAACATCAACATACCTACAAGCATGCTTACAACTGGGATGCTATTTTCAAGGAGGAGAAATCTCATGGAGATCAACATTAAGAATCCATTTCAAAACAAAAGTACATCATGTAGTGATTCTAGATGATCATAGATGAATAACTACAAAAGAAGTCAAATATGGAAATCCTAGAGGAAAAATAGGAAATGCATCTTCCTTTTTCATTCCAGCAAGAGGAAAATCAATCATCAATGACAATTCAAAATGTACAAGTTGAGCATGATCAACCAAAGTGGGGTCAGAGTTTGAGGAACCTTCGTAAGTGAATGGGGGCTATCCGCCTAAGCGATATGGCTACGAGCCATCTAATTTTAGTTTTTTTTCTTTATTTTCCATGGGTGATTATCCAAAAAATGTCAGAGAGGCTCCTAGTGGAGATGAATCTTATTATTGGAAGAAATTTAGGGATGATGAAAAAATACCATGGAACATGACCAAACCTAGTATTTGCAGGAGTTTGCTGAAGGAAGGAAGGCTAATAGATGAAAATGAGTGTTTAAGGAGAAGTATAAGAAAAATGGTCCAATGCAGCAATATAAACCTCATTGGTAACAAAGGGGTACTCTTAAGTTGAGGGTGTTGATTATGATGAGGCTTTTTCTTTGATGGCAAAAACGACCTACATTAGGTTGATGATGGTGCTAGCAATTGCTTATGATTTGGAAGTGGAGAAAACAAATGTGAAGAGCACTTTTTTAAATGGTGAGTTCAGAGAAGAAAGCTTCATGAAGCAACCAAAAGGAAACAAGAGAAGACATGGTGTTTCAATTGAAGAGATCAATATATGGATTGAAACAATGCCAAGACAATGGTACAAGTGGTTTAAGAAATATGTTGTTGGAAAAGGTTGCATAAGGAGTGATGCAAATTAGTGTGTTTGCTTCAAGAGACAATATAATAAATTCATTATTCTAAGCTTATATGTTGATGAAAAAAAGTTTGATTAGTCACAATTAAAAAAACTAATCAAGGAAACCAAGTTCCAATTGTCATGTAATTTTGACATGAAGAACTTAGGTGAGTTGCACTATTTCTTGGGAATTCAAATGAAGAAAGGCCACCAAATTTGGAAAATGTTTACCAATAATGGAAACTATTTGTAAAACATGCTTGAGCTTTTTAGGTCCTGAGATGGATAAGTGTAAACCAATTTGCACTCAACCTCAAGTGCAATCGTGTTTGTCCACTCACATGAGTCCTAAGAGCCAAAAATAAGAAGAGGAGACAACAAGAATTTCATATGTAGTGTGGTTGGTAGCCTTATATATGTAGTAGCATGTACAAGACTAGATATCCTTGGGAAGGTGCCAAGGGGATCTTTAGGTACATATGGGGCACTAATGAATATATTTTTTGCTACAAGGAAGATGGAGGTAAAAACCTTCAGTTGCATGTGTTTTTTGATGCTAACTGGGCATATGATACGCACAATGGAAATTATACTAGTGCTTATCTATTTATCATGTTTTCAAGGAGTTTTGAGTTGGATTAAGAGTAAATGAGCGGTTTCCCAATCAAGTATTGAGGTAGAGAACATTGCAGTTTCTTAAACAACAAAGGAAGTTGTTTGATTTAAGAAATTATGCAAAGATGTTAGGTTTGAATAGGGGACCATGCCTATCTTTTGTGACAATCAAGATGAAATTTCTTTGAGAAAGAATCCCAAATTCCTTTCTCAAAAAAGCATATCAAGGAAAAATTATACTATATTAAAAGGTGATGAAATATAGTTATGTAACTCTACTAAATTTACACTCCAACGATAATGTGGTAGAAGATTTAATGTAATGGATTGAAATAAATTAATGGGGAAAGGTGGGGATCCATTTTTTTAAAAAATTATTTCCAAGTGACAAATTGTTAGGATATGTGAGAATTACTTTTTCAACGCAACAGATTTGATTTTTTGTCTGTGTAAAATGTATAGTTTGCATGGACCTTGCTTTTAGAGTGAATAGAATTGCATAAATCATTCAACAATTTCTAAATTTTGGGATTTCCGTTGAATTTTGCCTAAATGTTTTACAACTTATTGTAATTCTTCAAATTTTATCCAATAAATATCAAGAAACATGATCAGAAAAGTTATTTTTTCCCACCATTATTGGAAAATGGAACCCCATACAAACACATTAGGAGTCTAAAAGTTTTTCTTTTTAGATTTCCATTCCCCTCTGTGCCCCCCTCCTGCCCCCCCTAAATGTGTTAAGGTCACTACCTGATTTTCATGATAGCCACAACCTCTAGGATCATTTTCATTAGATATTTCTGGCCCTTCCTGTGAGCATGGCCATATTGTGAAATTCATGTTGAATTTATATTTTGAAGAACATAAATATAATTGGAATGGTGACATTTACCTCTCATAAATGGAATATTAATTTTCTTGTTGTAGAACAGTGTGGTCAAAATCAACCAGTTCACTTAGAATTAGCTGATTTTGACTCATCTTGGTGACAAAATAAATCGAATTTATCTAATTGAATTCACATAAGACATGTCAACAACTGGCCTAGTCTGAGTTGACTCATTCCATCCAGTCACATAATGACTCTCTCAAGTCAATTTTAATGTTATAATCTTATTTTCCATCCTAAGAGTCTACCTTAGAAACACCTCGATGAAGCACCATTTTTCTACACTTGGAAACACAAATTAGCAGGTTCATCACTCCCTATATACTGAAAAGGAGTGATGATTGCTTAATTCCCTTGAGCAGAAAGTGATGACTTGGTCAAGCTTCTAGATTTTAACATTTTCAAGGGGATCATTTTGAAAAGGTTTGAATTGTTTCATCTAATGGCTTGGTAACACAGACTGGACTCCGAATTTACCAAGATGTAGGGGTTTAGATTCATCCTCCCCACACCAAATATATATAATGAAGACAATCCAAAGAGATATATGTAACTACATACTACCGAAAAATCTTAGAGAGAGATTTCTTTTTTCCATAGGAAAACTCATGGCAACGGGAAAGCTCTCTCTAATATTTTTAAGTAGCATGTAGTTATGTATCTCTATATCTCTCTCCCTTAGGAATAACTTCACTACATAGACTTGGTGAGGAGAGGAGAGGAATAATCCAGACCCTTATGTCTTAGTGAATTTAATATCTAGTATAATTTCTCAAGCCATTAGATGAGGTAATTCAAACCTTTTCAAACTGGTCTCCTAAAAATAAGAAAATCTAAAAGCTTGACTAGGTCATTGCTGTTGAAGGAATTAAGAAATCATTGCTCCTTGCCATAAGAAAAAGGGATATGCATTTATCCTCTTCAGTGTACAGGGAGTAATGAACCCACTAATCTTTGTTTCTTAGGGCAGAAAAGTGTGCTTCAGCGAGGTGATGTTAGGGTGTCTCATGTAAACTTTCAAGATGGAAAATAAGGTTATAAAAATTAGTGCTTGATATGGACCCATTTAAAAAAAATGAATTATATTAAATTTAACCAAAAAGAATAAAAAATATCTCACCTTATATTACATATTCAGAAGCCTCCCTCACCTCATTTATCAGTCATTGTTTTTGTGGAGAGAGATTGCAGATGCGATGTTAAGTAAACCTTACCTATTGTTGTAGCTGATTTGGGTTTGATTTCATATGGGAAACCATTTCTGTGTGAAAATAACATATACATATTTTTACAGCTATCAGCAGAGCCCCAATATACTATTTATAATTTTAGCATATGCCCCTGGAAATTATGCTCTACAATGGTCTAACCTGAAGATCAAACTTGCAAACCTTGATGTTTGTTAAATGATATTATAGGTTCCAGATATTTTATCCTTAAAATGTAAAACTATCTTTAAATTTTTTTCTTCTTTGAATGCCTTAAGAGGAAGGCAGAGTCTATAGAATAAAATTTTATAGTTCTCCTCTATTCAACAACCCAAACTCTAACAAAAAGCATTGTTCTTGTTCTAGAAATTGACGTAGTGCATTCGAAGCAATCTTGGATTTTGACTGTTGTCTTCTCCCATATGAATTCTTGTTGATTATTTCTATATCAACATCTCCTAGCAAGCAATTTAATCTAGGTTGAACTTCAGTGGCGAATTTGTAATTCGTTAATTTGATATTCATTAAGTGGTGAAATTTCCATTTTGATTCCCTAGAAGGAGGTGGAAGGAGGTATTTTAAGTCATATCTATACCTTTATTCAATCTATTATTAACTTTATCTAGCATGAAAGACATCAACATTGTCTTTTGCATTTTCAGGCAACAGTTGTAAGCAACATGGTGGAAAAGGAAAACCTTTTGTATGCATTCCTTGGATACAATATTTGGACAAATCACTAGAGCTCTTTTGGCTCATTAAGAGGGTACTTTAAAGAATATGTAAATGTATTAAAGGTAGTTTCTTACATCATCATACTTGAAGACTTTTGAGAGGGTTTCCAGTCCTTCAGTGGATGATTTGGGATTGATTTCAATTTAGTATGGGCACAGGGACATAGTCGATAATTCTCCTCCCAACCATTGACAAATTTCTATTGGGATGTTCACCCCCTAGGTCATGAATACTGTCCCAATGACCAACATCTAGGGATTCCAGAGAACTAATCCCACCTCTACCCTTCTGTCATAGTCATGTTCAACTACAAGGAATCTAGATATCTGACCCAATCTCCACCCTTTTTTTATAACAATGTTTAGGTACAAGGATTGCATATACCTAATATGATCTCCACCCTTCTTACATAACAATACTCAGGTACAGGGAGTCCAGAGATCTAACTCGATCTCCACCCTACTCGTATAACAATATTCAGGTACAGGGAGTCCAGATACCAACCTACCAATGACTTGCTGGTGAGGGAGAAACTATTTTCAATTAAGTGTATGAAGAACCTGCTTAGTGAGAGGCTATATCCAAAACTTAAAAAAGGGAACACAATGTACATATCTTGCATCTCAAAAATTTAACTTGGTCAAAACGAGAAGAGTGAAAACTAGTTGTTGTAATTTAAGAAACATAACTTTGAAGTTGGAGCTTAGCTTCAAATTTTGAAGACTAACTTATCCAGTTTACAATAGGTCAATTGGGCTTAACCAGGGTGATACTGTGGTAAAATTATTACTCAAGCGGTTTCCTAAGGATATGTTACCTCATAAAAAAGAAAAAATTGTTGATTTTACAACTTGCAGCTATGAATGATAACTTAAATATTTCAGTCTTTGATGGGAAATCAAATACTACTCAGGAAAAGATAAATGTAGACCACAAGAATCCTATCCATTTTCAATTCTGTGTTTTGCGTTCCCATTGAAGTCCATTATTTGCAAGAAAAGCCAAACACAAGGTCTTGTGCATCAAGTTTATTCGCTCTCCTTGATTTGTGTGCTTGTTGAAGTCCATTTTTTCAAGAAGCGCTAAACACAAGGTCCTAACTTTTCAATATCTGAAGCTCCCAAGTTGGCATCTACCTTTTCAATTGTCTCAATTAGTGATATGATTCACTTTCATCTTTAAGATATTTGATAGTCCCAAAATATCAACAACCCCCACTTTGTTAGCTATCTCCATACTTGTATCTACCAACTTCTTGTAGTTCCTATGATCTAGATCCATCCTTCTAACCCATGGATGGTTAAATTTAGATAATCATTTACAGACAATTAGGAAAGCATCCTCCATAAATCGCAAGCATCATCACAAGGATGGCTACATATTAGTCTGTCTCAACTAAAATATGCATTAAACATGAAAAAACGAAGCACTACGTCAAAAATTTTGACCACAGGATCTATACAATTCTCTTGTACTTTTTCTTGTCTGTTTTTCAAAATTGGAGTTAGGCAAGGCCAGTTAGCTCAAATATTTCCAAATTTGACAAGAAATCAAACAATACTCAGGAAAAGATAAATGTAGACCATGGATATAATCATTTATAGATAATTAAAAACACAACCTCTATACATTTCAAGTATCATCACAAGAATGGCTACATATTAGTTCATCTAAATTACAATAGACATTAAATAGGAATGCACATTGAAAAGGGTAAGAGAAATTTTAATCGCCTCTGCAAGGAGACACTTGGAAATTTTGATACAAAAGCATTAAAAATATTTGTCCAGGCTACAACTATAACTATAACATGTTCTATTATAAACAAACATAACTAGTTCTAGTCGACTCTATATATTATTATACTAATATTCTAATGTATGAAAAGTAGCCACAAGTAAATCTTGAGATCCTATGTAAAGTGAGTTATAAATCTCCCAATAGACCTCGTGCACTTTTCTTGCAAGGTGAAATAATCCTTGCTAGAAATATTTTAGAATTACTACTGGTCCTAATGAAAGAAAAGAAAACTGTGCAAGCTCCTCCTTGTAAGAATGCCTCGGCCTCTTCTCAATGTAGCTATCAGAGCGGTTATATAAACTCTTGATATTCCTCTGGCTTTGATGGATGTGGGTGACCTAAAATTGACACGAGTCAACATGGGCACTAAAAAATTTGAAGGTTTTGAATTTGGGTGTGCATTAAATAGCCAAGGCTTTACAGAGGCTATAATAATGAGGCTTATAGGGGTAATTATTCATTAATTTCACAGTTAGTACATGAGATAGGTCACATATTTTCATATTTCCTCACTCCTACAAATTATATTGAATATAGCTCAATCTTCTTCGGCAAAAATGCAGCTTGCAAGGGTAAGTATGTGGTAAACACGCATTCATAGATGCAACGAACACATGTGTGAATTTTTATTATTTGGCTACCTAGAAAATAATCCATGGTACCTAGTTTAACCAAATGGAATTCTAGGTTCAAACCTTTGATAGAATAAATCACATTCATGGTTCCGATCACATTGTTATGCTGAATATAGACTTGTCTTCCTCTGTTTATCATGGAATAAGGAGAAGACTTTCGTTCTCCAAAGTGTACGACTGGCTCAGATTCAAAGGACTTGAAAGTCTCTACAAGGAAATAAAAATCACAAACATCTCTGACAAATAGGTCAAGCTATTTTCTAGAGACTTACTTACATCTCTTCTGAATTGAGACAATGGAAGTTATAGACTCAATCCCAAGCTGTTGGTCAAACAACCTGCAGACAAGGTTATGAACAACAAAAACTTGGTATCCTCTATTTGAGAGATGAAAAGTTGTCGCACATCCACAGTAACCAACCCCTCCTAAAACCATTACTTAATTCCCTTTAGCTCCCCCTTCCATGGTAGGGGATATTGTTTTCACTTATTTCTCCTTCACAGAAACAACCCTCGGAGAAAATCTGACAACATTTCTTCTATTTAAAGAAATATAAAGATCATAGACTCTAGAAAGTTGAAGCTTTTAAACATTGTAAGCCAAGTAAAAATTTTTTATAACCTATGCCTATACAAAATAACAAAAGGCCAGCTAAGAATCTTATTGGTGAAGAAAACCCGAAGAATATTTTGTCGTATTGAAGGCAAATGAGGTCCGCCCACAATCACCTACGAGCAAGAATCCATGTTAACAGAGGAATATGCTTCTCTCTCGAAATTCAATAGAGTTAGAAACCATATAGAGCAATGTGATTCTACAATAATAACAGAAATAGATGTTCAGTGGCAGGAATGGGTTGAAACTCTGATGCAAGATGAGGAAGTGGCGGGAAAGGGTTTTGCAAGATGAGAAACTTTTCATAGTATTGCAAAGAAAGAGGAAAGGAAACTTTCCTTAGCAGCATAGCGAAAAAGCAAAGAAAATTTTGGGATGGAAAATTAAAATTAATAAATTAATTAAAATGATAAAATTTAATGTGTAAGTTAAACTATGTATAATTTGTAAAGACAAATTTGGTCAAACATGAAACAAAACATGAAACAAAAAATTGAATGACATATAAATAGAATATTTTCACTTTACAACCGTTATTAATTAACAAAATTTGGGCATTGTGGCATTGTAACCATACACAATGCATGACCTAAAGGGCATCCTCGTTGATAATGTAAAATGTTTGAATTATTATCATAATTTACTCATGAAGAGTTGGCCATGGAAGAATTTTTTGTGGATTTTAGTTCCATGGTAGAAGAGTTGGATATAACTTCACAACAAATATGAATCTCCATAAGTCTTAATACAAAGGTATTTGGATTATCTAGTGGTCTAGAGCTACATTCACTTTTTCACAAGATATGGGGGTTGGTACTTTTAAAAATATCACAAGACCCAACCAAGCACTTCCCATGGTTATAATATGGAGTCAACTTTGGGCACAAGAAACTCATTTATTCATGCCAATAGTCCTTTCCTTCAATTAGGTTGGATGTTCATAGGTAGGATAATAAAAGACCAAACCTACTACTACTCAAAGAGAACAAGGTTCATTTCAAAAAGAAAATTTCACATGAAGAAAGTTCCATCCTCACTTATAACCCACATCTACACCCAAATCCATTACATAATGAATGAAGCTACAACTTATATAAAGGAAGAGACAACATGTATGATACATTCACCAATCTTTTATTAAAACATCTTCATACTAAATAAAAATTCAATAAGGAATTTTATAACCTCAACTTAGAAACATTCATATTTTATTTTAAAAAATAAAGAAATGAAGAGGTAAGTACACAAACACATGAAACTAAAAAATAGCTATAATCATAGTCTTTGATACAAAGAATAAAAATTAACCAAGATGAAGAACAGTAGCCTTCAAACAATAACATCAATTTTTCTCACCCTTTGAAATTTGTTCCATTTGTTGTCATGTTAGGTCCTAAATTATATTTTTCAAACCATTTCGTTACACACACAAACTTGAGTTGTTTTACTTGTAATTTTAATGTTTTAACAAATGGCTAGAATCAAACAAAGAATAAGTCACAAACCCAAATATCTCCATTATTCATGGTCAATTCATGGTTCCTAGTGACAAATTCATGTTGTGATTAAAGCTCCATCACATTTATTTAATCAAACAAAACCAAATAACTATAAATTGTTTGCTATTATTCATTGGATTTGAGGAGTTGATCTTGCCCAAGTTTATTCCCTAGAAAAACCTTTCGATAGATTATGATGGTTGTGCATATGGAATTGTATGATTCTGTGTCTGCCAGGCACAAGATCATGGGAAACAAGTTGGATTGCCTAGCCCTTTTACTGTGTTAATTGGCCCAAAGCTTGCAATACTAGTATATCAAAACAAATACTATAGATTATTTATTTTCATTAAAGGTCCCCTATTAGACATTAACACAAGTTGGGAAACACCACAGGTAAACACTTGGTGAGTGAAACTTCTAAGCTCAATCATGTCATGCATTCAATAGGCTAAACCTTTATCAAAATTTAGGCTTGAGAAAAAATATTCCATGTATGATTGCCTCTAACATCTTAGAGGTGATATTTAATGTTTCCACGGGACATAATAAAAAAATAAGTATTTGTTCTAGACATGATAATATTTGATTTATGAGTGTACTAGTTAAGGGATTATAGCTTCGAGTTAAGGGGATAGGGAATTTGTTGGTTATGGGTTAAGGACTTATGGGTTGTGATAATGAGGCCCCTAATCCTCTTATCACCACTATCAGTGGTTCCTCAATCAATTCTTATTGTTTCCTTCCTTGTATGCACCTTAGCCCATATGACATTAGGTCCTAAGTCACCTTCTCATTTTCTAATGCTAGGATTATAGAACTTAATAAACCATGCTTAGACCTCCCGTTTCCCCATTCAATGCAAAACAAGATACCCCTACCACCTTTTTAGTCATGCCATTCAAATTCTCCTAATGTTATGAACCCCACAATTTGGTCCCAATGTCTTTAAAACTACACCCTTGGGCCCCCTTGACTAAGGGATTAAATGCATTAGGGTTTATGGGTTGTGATAAAGGGTCCCCTAATCCCCTGATCACAACTATTGGGGGTTCCCCAATTAACTTCAATTACATGATACATAAGAAAAATTGAAAGAAAAAGACAAGGAACTTGGAAAATTGAAAGTAGTTGTTGAAGAATTAATGGAATGAAAAGCTATCATGGAGATGGGGAAATATTATGGTGGAGTTAATAAAAAACCATCCAAAAATGTAAGAATTACATTACACTATTTATTTATATATATATGTTTAACCATGTTTTACAATAAGGTTGAGTTTGGCGTATGTTTTCTCCTCTTAACGTATCTTCTAGCCCCACATATGTTGAGAGTATTAGTGTAATTTTTTTTAGAAGAAAGTCATTCATAAAGAATGAGGTAGTATTCTCACCATATGAAAAAAGGAGATCTAATTATAAGATGACCTTGGTCAGCTTTGTATTGAAGGAACAAAACAGGAAGTCAAAAGGGGATGCACCTAGATATGGATTGCTTGGAGATTGCACCATTCATGTAGTTGACATGAAACTAACATGCTTATGTCATTTTCAAATATACTTGGAGAAAAATAAGGGAATTTGAATATTTTTTTTAAGCATGTTATGGATAGAACCTTTGATAAATATTTTAGACTTGTATGTGATTGTTACCCATACATTTCGTAAGATAATGGACCAGTGTCAAAGGATGATGATAGCTAAAGAGACATCCTTATATCCTATTTTTCCTTTTGAGGGGACATGAATTACGTTGGGTCATGCATGAAGATGAAGCTTACTTTATTCCCATGAACTTAGATGAATTTGTGGACATTATAATACCATATTGCTTCCTTTTAAATAAAATGTGTGGACGATATTTGGGGGAAATGTGATTTTCTATAAAATGTAGATCGGATTTGGGGACCTTGTGGCTCTTTTCCTTGGACCCTAGTAGTGCTTGGAGGTTGCATTTGAGGGGTTAGTGGAAAAAAACCTAATATGACTAATAATATTAGTGTTCAAGAACCTATTGTTTGGGAGAAAGGCTTAGGGGTTCTAAGAGTTAAGGGGTTTATGGGTTTAGGCGTCAAGGGTTAATGGTAAAGGGTAAAGGTTAAGGGCATAAGTGGTTTAATGGTTAAGGGGTTGAGGTCTTGGGGGTGTAAGGGCTAGAGGCTAATTACTTAGTGGTTAAGGGCTTCAGGGGTTAATGGTTAAGAACCAAGGGCTCAGGGGTTAGGGGATTTGGGGGGTTAAGTCCTTAAGGGTTATGGGATACAGGTGTCAAAAGGTTAATGGGTTAGGTCTTAGGGCTTATGGCTTAGAACTTAGGGGCTTGAGGGATTCTAAGTTAAGGGTTAGGGGTTAAGGGGTTAGTGGATTAGGGTTTAAGGGATCAAGGGGTTAATGGGTTGTGAGTTATGACTGTAGGGGTTAAACGATTATGGATTTGGAGTTAAGGGGATAGGGATTTTAATAATTATAGGTTAATGGCTTATGGGTTGTGATAATGTGGCCCCTAATCACCTTATCATGACATTTGGAGGTTACCATATCAATTTCTCTCATTTCCTTCCCTCTAGGCCCCCTAACCCCTATGCCACAAGGTCTTAAGGCCCCTTATCATTCTATAATGCTAGGATTATAGATCTCATTAAACCTTTTGGCCCTGATTTTTGAACTTGTACTCAACTATATAATTCACACTATTTTCGTCAGGGCCCATCAAATTGGGAGGCAGCAGTAGGAATTTCAAATCCTTGTTCTCTTCCTCCTCTAATTATCCCCATCGCACCTTCACTAAAGCTTTGTTTCCCACCTTCTTCATCTCCTTCTTCCTTGAAACCTCCCTCTGTGCAACATCTTTGGTTGTGGATGAAACCCATTCCTAGGATGCTTGGACTATTTGTCTATACAACATCTCTAGCAGTGACTTTGATCCTACTTCTCCTTCATTTTCACTCATGAGAGCCCGCTTCTCCTCCATTTTTTCCTGAAAGATGAATCCTTTCTACAGAGAGTCTAACAAAGGAACACCTGCTGCAGAGAAGTTTATGCAAACATTTTTAAAATTTTTCACCTAATAATTTATGAAAAAATAATTTTCTCTTAAAAAAAATATCTTAAAATAAACCATTTACCCTTTTTTTACTAGCACCTTGTGTCTGCATTGTATTCAAATTAACAATCCATACAAATTCTAATTCTAATTATATATCTGGATAATAACCACATAATGCTACCTGTCTCCCTTGAGAGGCCAAAAGCATACAACGGGTAGGCTAGGAAATATGTACAACAATAACCATGCAAGCTCATGTCCATAGTAAAAAAAGATAACCACCGAAGCATGATTAAGGGAGAGGCAGCGAATAAGAGCTCCCCAACGAGGGCCCCAGCTAATGCTCGATGTGAATAGAACCGAAAGGTAATTCCCGGCCAATTTTGGAGAGCCTTTTCGCCCTCGTATTGGAATCTATGAAGATGTGATGAATAGGAGGGGAGCCTAGAATGTGCCAAAGATGTACCGTTCTGCTGATCCAGCCATTGAGACGGGGGGGATGAAAGGAAGCAGAGCCATTCAATACATCAATGACCATTTTGGAGTCCCCATAGATAGAGAAGTTTGAAATCTGAGCATTGTGAGAAAACCATAGAAGACTCCAGAGGGTGAGGAGTTCGGCCCGCGAGTTGGTACCCTGACCCCCATTCCAGCTGATATGGAAACGTTCCTCCTAGGAAAGCTTGATCCAAGAGCCACAACCACAAACCCCAAACTGTTCTACACCATTGAAGAACCCGATTGGAGTTTGGATAGGGTGAGGACGGAGCCTACGGGAGAGGTCGGGGATGGAAGGAAAAGAGAAATCTAGAGAATTGATCCAAGTCAGAATTGAGTGGAGGACCCAATGTTTGAGAGGAGGGATCCCTGAAAATATGAGTTTGTTTCTCACCATCCATAATTCCTTGAAGAGGAAAAAAGGTAAGGAGAAATATCACTGATTAATACTGCTCCACTTGGATATGCATTGGTCCACGCCGAGTGGCATCCAAGAGGGATCTTGCGGCAAGGAGAACAAGTTAGAACAAACATCCAAAGTGAAAGAGCAGGATAAAAGGATGTGTGAGATAGACTCAGCTTCATTGAGGCAAAAGGAACAAATGTCGAGACCTTGGTGGCCCCTCTTGAGCAAATTGTCCCATGTAAGAATCTTGTCTTTCCATGCCAGCCATACAAAGAGAATGATCTTAAGAGGGATTTTCCTCTTCTAGTAGGTGGTGTAAAAAGGCTGAAAGGAGGCACACGGGTGAGCAGAGGTGAGATTAAGGTATAAAGAGACCACATCAATAGAATCGTTAATAGTCAGGCCAACCTAAAGGATACAGTCACCCGAGGAGCTGTGATAGAATCCTGCTTCCTAGACTGAGCATGCAACCAAAGACCATTGGTCCACCACAAGGCTGGTCAAACCCAACCGGAGGGCATCTTTCCAAATGGGGCAGCCCTACTGCCAAGTCAGGATGAATTGCAATAGATAAAAGAGACCTTTATGGACAAGTTGATGACGGAGTTGCTAAGGGATGGAAAAGTCTCGAGATAATCCTGAAATGTTGTTGATCCCAATCAAAATGTCAAGACCATTTCCGAAAAAAAGAGTAAACTGCCACGAACAATGTGGAAAATGTACCTGAAACTTCGAGCACTAAGAGAGGCATGCAGGCAAGAAGGGAAAAATTTACAAAAAAAGGGGAGAAGCCCATCATGGAAATGGTATTTGATATGGAAAAGGGACAGTTAGATGCCATTGCTAGAAAGTTCATGCCAAAACGATTTGGCCAGGAGTTCCTGATTGAACATGTGGATGTCAAGTAAGCCCCATCCCCTGAGATTTTTTGGAATGGTAATCATTTCAACTCTGCAAAGGTGATATTTTCCGCTACCTTTTTCCCCCAACCAAATGAAGGAAGTAATGATTCCCCAGATTCTAGCAATGATGGAAGTCGGGATAAGAAACAGATGAGCCCAAAACACCACAAACTGTTGGAGGACCGCTTGCACAAGAATGAACCTACCACCAACAGAAATCCAATGGTTTGACCACTGCCAGAGACTATTTTGGAATGTTTCCAACAGCCAGTGCCAATCCTGAATTAAATAGCCTAAGGGTTTCAAACGAAATCCAAGATACTTGAAGCCCTTATCAAGAGGTACCACCGACATATAGAAGAGGCTAGCAATGATTAGGACATCGTTTTGATCCCCCCATCTGGCCACTAAGAGGGATTTAGCACCATTGATAATAAGACCGAAGGATGCCCAAAAACGCAGAAAAATGTAGTGGAGAGCAAACCAATGTGCACATCAAATAATACCAAAAATTAGAATATCGTCCACAAAAAAAGAGTGGGAAATAGAAGCGATACCAACAATGCTGATCCTTGAGAACATGTCTCTGTAGTTCAGTTCAAGAATGTGTTGGCTCAACCCATCCATTATGATAATAAACAGAAGCAGAGAGAGGGAGTACCCCTGCAATAGTCCCCTTCTAGCTTTGAAGAAATTTGAAGGGATGCCATTGACAATTACAACATACAAGATAGGGGCAGTACATGCCAATATCCAAGTCACATTGTGTTCCTGCATCCTGATCTTGAACAAAACAAGGTGCACAAAGGACCAATCAATACAGTTGTATGCCTTTAAGAGGTCGATTTTCGTAATGACACCCTTCATTTTTAGAGTGCAATGAGTGTATCCCCTCCTACGCTAGTGCAATTTCATCATGGATGAGTCGACCCGGGAGGAAACCATACTGCTCCTTGGTAATGTTCTTCACAAGGGGACCAATGATGCACTTAGCAGTGACTTTAGAGATGATCTTATAGAGGACATTACACAAGGAAATTGGCCTGATATCAAGAAAATTTTTGGCAGCAAAAATATTGGCAATTAGCAATTAACACTAAAAAAGTGGAATTAATGTCACCCGGGATCCTACCTGTGATTCTAGAAGATTCCACCATTTTTTTTTATTCCGCCAGCATATCAAAAAAATGAGCATAAAATTCGACTGGCCACCTATCGGGTCCGGGACTTTTCTCCACCACAAATGATTTAATAATGTCCCATAATTCATTTTTGGAGACCGGGGCGTGTAATTTCTCATTCTCCAATCATCAAACATGCGGGGGTATCGCTCCAAAGCCCAGACATGTTCCTCGAACCGAATGCCCTTGCTGTGTTTGTAGTGCTTTGAAAAAAAATCTATGAGCCTCTAATCTAATTTCCATTGAATTGTGGAGTAGGGAGTCATCCGAGGTCTTAATCTTCCAGATAGAATTGCAGTTCTTTCACCCATTTGCGCAATGGTGAATTTTTTTTGAATTTTGGTCACCATTCTTGAGCCAAACAACTTGGCTTTTGAGTTTCCATATGAGTTCCTAGGATTTTAAAATGTATAATTTCTTGTCTTCTAAGGCCTTAAGTGACAAGAGCACAAATTCATCTAGGGGATCGGTGACCATAGACACATAAATATTGGTGATTTCCATTTCCAATTTCCATAGATCCAAGATCATTCGAGCCTTTTTGTCCTTCTCCAAAACCTTAGTCCAGCGTTTGAGAGCTCTAAGCCGCATGGTGAGTGAGGGGGGAGCCCTGCTATCAGGAGAAGTAGTCCAAGTATCTTTGACTTTAGCGATGAAATCCAGGTCTTTAAGCCATAGTCTATTAAACTTAAAAGGAACTCCCTTGTAAGGAGGGACCAACTGCCAATGAAAGCCCATAGGATGGTGTTCAGATATACTGTCCAAGATTACAAAAGAACGCAGGTCTCCCAACAATTCCATAACTGCTTCATGAACAAAACAACGGTCCAGAGTTTTTCCAATAAACTCAGCACCACTTCTTCGATTCATCTAGGTTGGCATCAAAGGTGAAGGGAAAATGGAACAAAGCTTCTCAGCCAGGGGATCCATACGACAGTGCATACCCCAACTTTCCGAGGGAGCCAAGGTGGCATTGAGGTCGCCAATAAGGATCAAGTTAGGAATGCCCAAAATGTTGGAGGAGTGTATTCGATCCCAGAACTCAACCCCGTGGTGACAGGGGGCATACATATTGATGAGGTTGAAGCATGGGGAGAAACCACATATTTTCCCATTGAGAAGAATATCGGAAAAAAAGCTGAAGGCTTTGAAATTCAAGAAGGAAGGGTCCCATAAAACGACAAGGCCACCAGAGTTCCTAATAGCATCTGTACCCGTGATATTCCACCAAGGGAAAATATCAAGGAAATATGGGACAACCTTATTGAACAAACACACAGTTTCCTGGATGAATATAATAGAAGGAAAAACAGAGGATAGAATTCACCTCAGGCGAAGGGACTTGTCATGAAGGTATTGCAAAGCCACAACAACTTGAAACTCTATGTCCATATGAACGGCCCAAGGTAGTGGACTTGTAAGATCCTTGTTTTTGTGAAGTCTATCATACAAAATCCCGTTGGAAATGAACTCAAGCACAAGAATTCGATCACCTACAGATGCGTCACCCACAAAATTGTTAAAAGAAAAATACCTAGTAATGGAATTTAACCCAATAAAAAATTATCCCATGCTATACATGGTAAAGTAATCGTTAAGAGTTCAAAGCAGTCTGCACATCAAAACTGAATTAACTAATTTATTAAGGTTCAAAGCTTTCAAAATTGTTTAATATTTCTGGGAATCAAAGCTTTCTACAGAAAGAAACAATTGTTAATTAATTCCTAATAGAAGATCAACCTTATTAATCAATTCCTAATAGAGGATCACCACAAGGTTGAGATTAACTTTGAAAAAATTAGAGCAATAATGATAATTATGATAATGATTAACGATGATGATGATTAAATTTAACTACACCAATGTTGTCAAACCTCAAGAAAATAAATAATTGTGATTCTTCAAAATCTTGTTTTTATGATAAAAAAGGAAGGGAAAGAAGCACTCCAAAATCACTATAGTTGGGCTCACTTAATAAGTCAAGAAGATTGGAAGTGTGAAAAATGTTAGGGAATTGTGAGCGGATGTGACTAAGAGCACGATAGTCTAAAAGGAAGTGTTTTTCATCTTCCACCGCCTTAGTACCGCAAATCCGACAGATTCTATCATCCCAAGGAGTCTTGGGAGTAGACCACCACCCAATTTCACTTCGAAGCTCGTGAGAATTAGTTCTTATCCTAGCTATGTTCATTTTTTTCTTAGTGCTAGTCAAGAGAGATAATTTTGGTAATCAAGGGTGGGTTTGATCACTTCCTTATAGTATCTTAGCTTCCTTTTAAGCCCCAACTCCTTATCATCCCATAGCTTGTCCTTAAAATTGGAGGTAACAATATCTTTGACACTATCCTTGTTTCCCATGATGATCTCCTCCTTAATCCCCCAATGGTGCATCCTTATGCCACTCGCACTTGAGGTGAAGGTGAGGGTTTTGACTAAAGTTAGAAGCAATTTTTGGGAGCCTCTCGGATTCCATGTTGTAAAGCTTCTTCTTATACATCAGGTATCTAAAAATAGTCGTACTTCCAATGGGGGATAGGTCATCTTTTATCAAGATGATAGGATAGGGAGTATTTCTCTTGATCTTGAGGTTTTAGGTTATGAACTGATTTTGAATAATCTAAATATTTCTCCAGACTCTCTGGATATACTACAACCCCAAACTTCACATCCATATAAGACAACAGGGGTGACGAGAGACTCAAAGATGAACATTTTTTAACTCCAAATGAAAAGATCAGTCGAAATACAATTTTTTTCAAGCTCATAATAAAATTTTTGGCCTCCAATAATCCTTTTCTGAATACTATAATTCCTATTGAGCTGATGAGGAAAGTCAATACCAAAATATTGATAAGAAAAAACCTACTATAAGCAATGGTTATCATAGATGAAACTACCATAAGTAGTATTTTTGGATTTAATGATTAGGACTTTAGTCTTGTCGTTATTAACTGTCACACCCATCTTGGCATAGTAGACATGAAGAGTCTTAAGCTACTTATCTAGGACATCAAGACATTTTTCAAGAAGGACGATATCATCATCACAAAGGAGAAGAGTAATGAATATACCAGCAAGCTCGGTGCCCTTGCAACTTTGCAATTTCCAGACACTCCTTTGCAATGATCCTGAGAGTGATTCTAAGGTGAAATTCCCAAATCAACCATGATTGAGTTGAGAGGATTATTCTACAACCCATTGTGAAGACTATGCCTAAGTATGCCTTTGTTAAACTTGGAGTTCACACATGTCCCTTTTAAACTAAAAATAAAATATTATCTAAATAGACAAATAATGTCCTCTATAATAAAAATAAATAAATAAAGAATATGCTAGATATGTTTAATTAGTTATCCATATAATCTAATATAATTTCATAGAAAGTAATCAGGAAAAAAAAAAAATTGTCACTAAAATATTTAAACCTTATATTTTTCAAAAATATTTTAACAATGTCAACTTTAATATTGAAATTTAAAAAAAAAAAATAATAATAATAAAATGTTTTAATGTTTTAAATAATAAAATATCCAAGGTAGGTTATAAATAAAATACTTTAATATGAAGTAACATTGGTGTATAATTAAAAATATATTAATAACAAAAAAATCATTTTAATGTTTGCTCATAATATGATTCAATGAACATGTTATATAATCTCTATAGCATTCAAAGATATAATTTAAAAATTGAAAAATTACACATTATTTTTTGCACTCAAAAATAAGTTTGCACTTGAAGAAATTTCATCTCTCTTTGCTCATATTAAATATGTACTCATGATAGATATATATTGGTAGTATTACTCATTGAAAACTATTTAAAATCCCAATTTCTTTTTGATATATGGTTTTTTGACTCATAGTTTTTAGAAGAAAAAAAAAAACCTATATGCTATATATACATTATATATTAAAGTGAAATTTGACTAGAGGGAAAAATAGCATGGCCATAATTAGAGTAGGGAATCTTAAGGTCAAAGGTTATAGCCCATTATTCCTCCATGTTTGCGTTGTGCATGTAATGTAGTTTGTTGTAGCATCTTAAGGTCAAAAGTTATAGCCCATTATTCCTCTATGTTTTCATTGTGCATGTAATGTAGAGGGTGTAGTATATCGTTCATTGGCCATTTTAAAATTCAAAGGTAATTTTGTAAAACTCAATTGATTAATGTTAATTAATGTTTGCTAAATGGTTAAGAGCATGTTTTTCCTCTTAAGAGGCCACGAGCTCAAAACCGAGAGGGGGGTAGAGTATGTATGACTTCGTAGACTTAACAGTCAAATCGTCTGCGTGGAGGTGGGTCCCTTGTCCCACAAGAAAGAGGGTCTCATACACAAATTTGGTGTCTAGCTTGGTTTTGACCTTAAAATTGGATTATTATTATTATTATTATTATTGTGCATGTAATGTAGTTGGTTGTAGCATCTTAAGGTCAAAAGTTATAGCCCATCATTCCTTTATGTTTGCATTGTGCATGTAATGTATCTCGGGTGTCGTATGTCGTTCAATGGCCATTTTAAAATTCAAAGATAATTTTGTAAAACTCAATTGATTAATGTTAATTAATGTTTATTAAAATATATATGGTCTACCACAATTGAATTTTTTTTAACATTCTATTTCTATTTTTTTAAAAGTGAGAGAAATTTTCATAAATCAACATAGTTTTGGTGATTTAAAAAGTTTGAGAAGGTAATTTTGAAAATTAAATAAAATGTGAGAATAAAATGGATACTATAAAAGAAAGTGAGTTTTATCTTCTACTCCCATGGTATAGCATATTTCATATACTTTTTAGTCCTATGAAGTTTTTGGGAGTTGACCAATGCCCTATTTCACTATGAATTACATGAGAATCAACTTTTATCTTACTAAAGCTCATTTTCTTCTTAACTCAAGTCAAGATACTAGTCCTTATTTTTGGAGATTGGGGTTGGTCATCTCCTTGTAAATATTTTAATTTCCTATTTCCCTCTAATTATTTATTGCATTTTTTTAACATTATCTTTATTGTAAGATGATTTCCTAATTTATTATTTTTTTAACACTATATTTATTATAAGACAATTTCCTCTTTTATTTCTTCATTGTTCAACTAAGATTGAGGGTCCTTTATGTTATCATTATTTGAGCCAAAGCTAGCTTAGCTCCATGTTATATAACAACTTCTTATACGTAAGATACACAAAAAATATTTTTTGATTTTCATGTCATTGAGAGTTGCATTGTTGAGCCTTTATTTCCAATGTCAAACAAAGGGGAGTCTATCCCTAATTTTAAAAACCCCCGATTTTTTTTCTTTTCATAACCCTTTAAAATCGGTTGAAAAAAGAAGTAGATCGGTCCTTATTTCCATAAGTCACGTCTCCTATATATTTGAGGGGGAATTAAAGGGGGGTTTTCATTTGATCCTTTTAAAGGGAATCACAATCTTATAGATTCTTGGGTGAAACCGAGTTTTAAGATTAGGGACCTTACCTATCCACCAACAACCTTTTTTTGAGCACTTAAAGTTGATCATTTTGACCATATGGTAAACTAATCATTTTTCTTTCCTTTAATATTAGTGGTTGAAGGTAGCCACCAAAAACACTTGCCATTTAAAGACTTTGAAGGTTCATAATCCTCGCTTTTTTACCTCTATAGGAAATCCTAAGCTTTGGCCTTGAGTTTGTTTATTTTTTCTTCATCTTTCTTCGTTGGATGGACTTTTGCTTCCTTTCCGATGGTGGGCCACTCCATCGGGTTTATCACTTGATGGAACCTTTTAGCTTGGAATTTTGTTAGAAATGATTGTGATTCAAGAATCCTTATTGTTACACCAATTTTTGGTCATCTAATCGTTACTATTAGATGGACCAAAGTACACCATGTAAGACCAATTTTACCTCGGTAAAATTGCTTTCACTATGAAAAAATAACTTAGTAATCCATGCTTTATTAAGTTGTTTATGGTCTAAAGAGGAAACCCCATGAGGCATAATTGAATAAATCCTTATTTGTTTGATGTTCCTCAACGGATAATTAATTAAACATCGGTTTAATTAATATTCCTAGTCATATTTAACCTAAAAACAGGAAAATTAATTAGATAAATCATTATTCATCTTATTATTTTCAAAGAATAATTATTTAAACAATATTTAAATAATATTCCTTGCTAAATTTGACTAAATAATTTATAAATAATTGAATAAATTATTATTTATTTAATTATTACTCAACCACACTCTTAAAATAATAAATAAACCATTTATTTATTTATTATTTACAAATAAAGGGATTTGACAAAATTCAAATTTATTTTCCCTCCAACAAAAAATAATAAAATATTCCTTAAAAATTTGGATCTAGATTTGGTTAATAATATTTTAATTATGCACCAATATCTAGACTAACTCAATATTTTGTTATAAATAGAAGGGGTTTTTTCCATTCATTCACTACCTTTTGTTGCCTAAAGATCGTTACGGATCTATACTTTTGGTCTAACTTTGAATCTCCATTATTTTCATATTTTTTCTACCTTTTTGCTTGTGAAGCTCCCACGGAGTTCCATTTTTATGCAGTTTTTGATGCGTAACTGTACACTTGGTCCTTGCACATAACAATAGATTGTGTGTTCCATTTTCAGTACAATCGAGTATTACGCGCTATGAGTGTATGTTTCCTTTATTACCAAATCGCAAATTACAAGCCATCACTAATCATTTGAATTTAACTCAAATTGCACTTAAGAAAATCTGAACTAATGACATAGCTAGTTACCTCCTGTCTCTGGTAGAAGTACAATTCAAACCAATACCCCGCCTTCTTCCTTGGCAGAATATGCACATGATTGGCCTCTCCAGCTATACCTGTCACACGAACTCTCACCTATTCTCTCTTCTGACCGCTGTATTGGCTGCACATGAATATGGGCGAGATAATTTCCCCTTAAACTCAACGAGAGGATCGCTTTTTATGGCTATTTTCATTATACAAAAATCAATACATTTATAGTACAATGGTACGATATGGTTTAGCAGGTCGCCGGACTCACGGTGGCGGCACATAGCATTCCACCTGCGGGATTGGGTGTTCGCCGCTGTTATTACTCATCGCGACATATTTGGCCTGATGCGTTAACTCCAGTCGCGGTTTGTCACACAATTAACAAAATCCAGCCAGTTTGCGCTATCGTTAATCACGGGTTCGCCAGGGTTGATCTCGTTATCTGCCTAACGCCAGCTCCTCATATCTTCAATTTCAGCAAAGGTAACATTACGCCTGCACGCCATCTCATGGTACGTAGAATGAGCATAATGGTTATCTGGTAATTAAAGACATCGCACACAACGCCAGTGGCGGCTGGCGGACGCTACCATCACCGCCACTGCGCGAGGCTGTAGACCACACGCCTTGTAGAGTCTGTGCTTCTGTGTCATCACGATAGCCAGTTTCGATGGCTTTGTTGTCGAGTTCAAACTTTGTTGCCCCACATCATTGGATCTTTCGGTATCCAGCCGCCTGGGCACCATACCAAAAATCACTCGCCAGTAAGATTTCATCGTCAGTCCTGATTGTTCTCTTGTTTGGCGGCACCGTCTCCCAGTGGTCAGGCCATCTGCTTTAGGTGAATAATAATCAAAGTTTCTTCCTGGGTACGCTGTTCTCGATATTGTGTTGTCATCGCGGGTTCTGCGCCGTTAACGCTGCATTGTCGCCAGCTGTATTTCAGAAAGGTATTCGCTTACGCTATCCTGGTGCTTCTTTAATCATCATAAACTTGGTTTGACGATATCGCAGATGTTGTGCATTTGCTTTATTCTTGTCACCACAGTTAATGACCACATTTCATTGCCACCATCTCTCAAGTTTGCTTTAAGTCCTGTTTATCTCGTCTCGGTAATTTCTGCTCAATTTGTATGGATTTGGCTATTATTATGTTGTTACGCGTGTTCTTTGAAAAAAGTCTGAAAAGCGATTCCGCAATTCTCGGCGTTGGGTGTTCTTCTTTATCGTAGCGCCAGCTTGTTCTCTTTGCTCCAGATCTTTGGCTTCGTTTCGCCGGGTTACGTTGTCTTCAGGGCTCTGCTGCGTGTGATCTTTATGTTTCACATGCCATGCCGTTTGATTGCGCCAGTCGTACCAGTTCCAGCATCATCACGACACGGTCATCGCTCGTTTGTCGTGGATGTTTATCGAGATCTCGCTTTGTTTTCAGCCCGCAGCAGCCACCGTGACTCTGCTGCGCTTATCGCCCGCCAGCGGAACGTTGCTGGGTTGTTTCTTCGCTTCGCTGGTCTGGTTGCATTACCGTCTTTGGTGATATCGTCGCGGTGCCAAGGGTTCCAGACAATCTCCTGGCAATGGGTTTGCCAGAGATTCTTTTGTCTTCGCCACATCCTGTGCCGCCAGCGGGTTTTGCATCAGGCTTCATGGCCTCGTTTGGCAATGCCAGCATATCGCCAGTTGCGGTTATCCAGCCGTTCGGTGTTTTATCGTTGATTCACCAGTTTTACCATTACCGACTGGGCGTGGGCGCCATTTCCAGCTCCAGCCTCAGGTTTGCATCTCGTTTGCATCATCGCCAACAGGGCTGCCGAGGATGTTGGCATCGCGGCTCCTGTTTGCCGCTGGTATCTTAACAGCACCAGCTCGCCTTCGCGCCTTCATCGCCGGATAATGCATATTCACCGGTATTTCGCTGACTTTCACCGTGGTTATCAGCGCTTTAAAGGTGAACTTTGTTGTCTGACTTCCAGCCATATTCTGCAGTTCGCTCTTTGCGGCCTTGCGGCGCCTTCACCCGGCAGGGTCTTTGTCGGTTGGTAATGACACCAGTTCTTCTCTATCGCTGTGAAGTTGTCGTTGCTTTGTAGGTTTCATTCAATCCCTTCTGATGACCTTCCTTGCGCCCATTCAAAAATACGGCTCTCTTCAACCACGGTATCCGCCATTTTGTCTTGGAATCTTCTGGCACGGCATCTCTGCGCTTCACCACATACTTCTTTCTGCCAGGCAATGATAACCATTACCAAACAGCATAATCTTTGGGTCAGGATATCGCCAGGTCGCTGCACCATTACGACAAACCGACACATCGCCGCGTCACCGACTCCAGATTTGTCATCGCCCGCGCTATTGGACGAAAATGCCGCATCTTGCTGCTCGATGAACGGCGACTAAAACATCCAGCACCGTTTGAGCATTAACATCTGATTTGGGCACTGGAGCATTGTCGTTATCGTGGTGATGTTTTTAAGCAGTTGGTGTAAATATTAATGGGGCATCCTGCCTGGAAATTTGTTTTTCGCGTTAAGTCTTTATCTCTCTGTATCGGTACAGAAAGTATCAGGAATTTTGTTCCATCGTCTGCTTTGTCATTGCGGTATGGAAGCCTTTAAGTGGTGATTGTTTTCCTGGTTATTGTCGTAATGGCTAAAAAATGGCATTGATCGCCTTTGCATTGGCGTCGTTTTAAAATGGGTTATCTCGCCTGTGCAACCTTCAGGACTGTTAATGGCCTGTCTTTGTGATTTCAGCTCCGGTTTATGCCAGCGTTCTTCTCTTGCGGATGCCTGTTCGCTTCGCATCGCAAAGCATATTGCGACAAAATATCGCTACTGACTGGCAGACTGCTGTGCTTCAGCAAATCGCCACCGGACTCTCTGCGGTTCTTTCATCGCTAAGTACGCGGTGAAGCGCTGCGGTGGTTTGATGATTTCGTTCTTCCGATGGTTTTAAATCCTGGTGCAAGGATTAAAAATTTCTTTCATTGCGGGAATTTTACGCCAGCGTGCCGTTTCATCAGGCTGGGTCCGTTTTATTTAATGTTTTTTCAGTGTGATGCCAGTTTGATTGTCGCTGGAATGCTCCACCACCGCCTGTCGTATTTTACGTGCCGATAGTTTGCCACTACGATATGTTTCTTTTTCACATCCTCTATATTTTGTTCTATCGCCTCGCCATGCAACGCGGCATGCTTTCTTTCCTGTCCTGTTTTCAGCCAGTGGATGGAAAGCCGGACTGGCCATTGCTCTGGTGCTGCATTACATCATCACTGTGGTGCGTGGCACGTCTGACGCCAACCACGTCGAAGTTCCCGCAAATCTCGTTGACGGATTATTATTGTTGAAGAGTATTGCTGGTGGTGGTCTGGCACCTTTCAGCCGTTTTATGCTGGCTGCTCTGCGTTATTTATCTTCGAAGACAGCGTACAGCCCAGATTTTGCTCTCGCGTAACGGTGGATTTAACAACCTGTTGCTGCAGGCCTGCTGGCTGCGGTTGATGATGCTGAATATGCCGAACTGCTTATGCTTGCTGGAGTTCATTATCCTGTCGCTGTTTTTCTCGGTATTTTACCTGGTACGCGGGTTGATGGACGAGATCCCATTTCGCTCGATGTTTTTGGCGGTGCGACCGATTACCGCAGCCAATGAAACCTTTGCCAATGGTGGGCAAACCGCAATTCACATTCTGGTTTCACCGCTGTCGGCAGATTCTCTCTACGGCAGGCCTGACGCTGGCCTGACTGATTCTTTAACCGGGCGTTTGTTCAAAGATGGATGTGCTCTATGAACCTTTTCTGCTGGGCGAATTTGCCGAATGTGCGCTGCACATCGCATGGCGATGCAAAATTTAAGCAGGCGTGCAGGCGTTGGCAGCCGATATGCGCTGGATGCTAAAGCCGCTGAACAGCGCTGCAGCGCATTGAAGCCAAAACATTGCCGGTATCTACTGAAGCGTGGGTAGATGTCAGCGGTTGAAATCTCTTGATTACTTCTCAATCCAGTTCTACATTCTGATCAGCTCGATCCGGTCCGGCGTTTGGTGCTGACCGCAGACCAACTACTGTACGGCGATATTTTTTACACCCGGACGCTCACGTTACAAAGCGTGGTTAACCGCAGGTGGTGATGTTGCCGGTGATGGACCTGAAACGTGATGCTTCTCTGGTGGGTGGACTGACTATTGCGAAATAGGGCGGTCAGCAATTGTCCTGTCTTCTCGGCAAGGGATGCCGCGCGTCACGTTAGGGTTGAAGAATGATCCCCAGTCTGCGCTCGCAAAGTATGCGTCGCCTCTGGCTGGCTGGCGCAGCCGCTTCCCCGGACCGCCATTGCCGGAATTCAGGGCAACGGCAACATGTTCACCTGCGATGCGCGAGATGCCATTTTCTCCTGATACCCGCAGGTTCAGGATCATCACAATGTAAATTTTGAAATGGCAGCTGAACAAAGCCGTTGGTGCCGCAGGCAAGGTCAACGTTGTTTGATATTGAAGCGCGCAAAATCACCGATGGCTTTCAGCAAAATCGCCTCTGGCTGGTGCCTGCCATTAGTGGCAGGCTTTCCGCGAAATAAAATTTATGTGGGCGATATCGCTGCTGTGCCAGAAGGTTTTACGTTGTTGCCGTTGATTGCAAACCCGCATTTCTGCCATTCGATATCGCGGCCTGCGGGATGAAGCGAAACGCGTTTCTGCGTGGTGGGGTTGCGCTAAAAACGCAATTATTGCCAGTTGTTGCATTTCCATTACCGGTCGAAAGTGTTCATATGAGTTTGTGTTTACGCCTTTGCGCGATCTCCAGGTGCAAAACGCAAAAATCGTTTGTGATTTTGTCAGGTCGTCGCCTGGGGAAGGTGGAATTTAGAGCAAAAATATGCGCAATGGCAAAAATTGCAATTGAAACATTGAGCTGTTGTTGATATTGAATGGTTAAAACGCAAATCTATTATTAGCGAATATTGCTGCATTGCTCTCTGTTTGTGCCGCTATGGCTTCTGCTTTGCGGAACGCCTGGTTAACCGATGCCAGTTTACATGCAGTCTGTTTGATGCAATGATTTCTGTTTGACTCAACGGTTCCGGCGAAGTTGCAGTCCTGATGCTATCTGGCAACTCCTGCGTATTAATTTGTTAAAAATTATTTGTTATTCTCGCTACTGTTTTTCTCTCTGACCATAAAATGGCTTTTTTGTAGCCGTTTGCCGTGTTAAAGATATTTCGTTTATGAACAATAGCCGTCGCAGCGGATCCCTCGCACTGGATTTTCTAGCAGAAGAAGAGGTGTAGTCTGACGCGGGACACCAGAACCCATCCGTGGAGAACTGACGCCTCTATCGCTGCCCGGGGTCATAAATGCAAAGTTCTTTGCGGCATTCTCTTCAGGCGGACGCGGTGTCTTCTTTTTGTTGTTTAATGTTCTTTCAACTCCCGCAGTTTGGTTTCTCCAGCGTTATTTTGATGATGGCTGAGATCCGGAGTTTGGCTGTTGCTCACGGTGTCGAGGGGTGGCACCGCCACATTAAGTGAGCACCGTGGCAGTTGGTCGCACCATGTCGCGTCTGAGGTTGCCATTAAGGTGATAACGGTCTACGCGACCATTGCTGACGCAAGGTTATTCCCGGTTTCTCTTTATTTTGCATTCCAGTTGCCCAGCACGGGCCTAAAAAGTAAAATTCTTTACTTTTGTGTCGTTTGTTCCGCGGCGGTGGTGGTCATCAGGTCGCATTGCGTCCGTTGCTTTCCAGCGCCTCGTAGGTGGCGGTGTCAGGTCACTTTTGGGCCAAACGCAAGCTATTCCAGGTGAAAGCAATGCTGGAAACCTGCATTCTCCCAACAGGTCAGGCGAACACAATAACGCCTGATTTCCCCAGCGTTTTGGTTTGCTGGCCTGCGGTGGGGTTAATGAATATCTCTGCATCGTTTATGACTTACTTTTTACTGGTGGAAAACAGACAAATCATTAAGGATTGATGCGCTTCCTGGGAAGTTGTTGACGGGTTGTTGATTAATTCTTATTTTTCGATAAATATGCTGATCCGCTGATTGATTGTGTCATCAATCTTTTGTTTTTGTGGGTCATCCTTTGATTATAAAGTTTATATCGGTTGTGGCCTTTGCCACCTTTTTTAGCCTTTCCTGGTTTTTATGCCTTTACCCTCTTTGCTTTCTCATTATTCAGTTCCCTTTCCCTCTGGGTTGGGTCCTCATCATCTCACATTTTGTGTTTGACCAAGTTTTCCTCTGTGATGGATTCTGGAAGGCCTCTCCCTCACAGTTTGGGTGGGGCTTGTCACAGTTGGCCACCCATGTGCTCGTTCTTTTCTTTCATGCTGGATTGTTGGTTACTGTGTGTTTTTATTTTTTATTTTCTCTCTGGCATCAAGGCTGATCAGGCTCCTTTGCCCATCACCACTAAAGTGAGAGGTGCTGGACCCAGCCTCCAGAGGCTGCAGCACAGTGATTGGTCCACCTCTCTTGCCCTTAGTAGCACAGCATGCAACGTGTTTGTTCTCCCCTCCCCTTGTTGGTCTCTTCTTCTGATCTTGATGCTCTGTTACCATCATTTACCCCAGAGCATTTATCATGGAGCTCTTGACCTTCTCCTTTCAGCAGGAAACATATAAAACAGTTCGAGTTGTTCTCCACAGTTAATCAAACTTTGCTTTTGGTTCATCGGGTTCCCCTTCTTTTCTCATGACTCCTCTTTTCACCATGTTTGGGTCGGGACTGTGAACATTGTCGCCCTGTGCAGGAATTCCTGCTGGTGGGGCACAGGGGTATCCTGCATTTTGCTCTAACACACTTCTGCAGTATAGTCTGTGATTTTATTTGTTGATTGATCTGTTGTTACAGTGCCACAGTATGGGTGTTTTCTTCTTATAATGGCTCCCTTCTAGTATAAGTTTGAAGAGGATACCAAACACCTGTTGTTCTTTTTACATGTGTGGTGTTAGGTCTCACTCCATCTTGATAGGCTATTGTTCATTTTAGTTTGTTCAATAAACTACGGAGGATCTTCAGTGTTAGGCGGGCCTCCACCATGTTTAATTTTGTGACTCTTTGCCAGAATTTTTTATATGTACTTGCTTCCCCTTCTTTCTATATTATTTTGATGAAACTCTTGACTTATTTCACATCGATGTCTGCGCGTCCAGTTCTCCGGTCGTGTCGAGAATGGCGAAGAAGAGCCTATGCAGGCCGCCGAAGACAGTTTCTCTGGTTGGTTTATGGTCGCACCCTGTGGAAAAGATGTCGCATCTCAACTGCCGGTGAGAAATCACCGCCAGTTCACGGTTGAGTATTGTTTGATCTCTGGAGCACGATTTATCGACATGCCATCTTTGATCCCTAATTTGATAGACTTAGCAGCGACGGAGATCGCCGCAGCCCATTAAAGCCATTTCTCATCCGCCAGACAATAACCCGCTGATTTTCGTTTCCCTCGGGAAGGCGCTCTCGCGCACCTCTCCGACGGCATCTGGGATTGACGCCTCTCCTTTTTCCGCGGCTGTTGGCCCGGTAACCCCGGCTATTGCCGCGTATCGCAACCTGGTGTGGATCCTCGACGATGGCACAAACTCACCGCCTTTATTTTGTTGAGCAGTACCCACCTCAAGATGGGGTGTATGCGTGGGGTAAGGCCAATGAACAGCAAGGAAAGGCAACCAAAAACCAATATGCCCCAGGCGTCGCGAAACGGTCACGAAATTTTCGCACTACAACCCGACGAGCCGCTAACCGTGGGACCTTTGTTAAGCACGGTCTGACCGCTACGCCGCATTGATGATGATGGTCACCCTACACCGCGTTTCCTCTTTACCCTCGCCCTGCGATGGATGCGGAAGATCCGAAGCATCACGGGAACAACAAAAACCTCCCCTTGGGATTTATCCCAATATTGCCCTGTCTGGCTGTTTACCGCAATCACCCACGAAGCAAGGATTGGTAACATCCTTTGAAGGTCGGTGGCCTCAAGCTCCTTATCCGGGCATTTTGTAGGGTCCTGATGAACTCCAGCAGCCATTAAAATTTGAGCACCTAATGGTTCCCGCCAGTTCGCTGAGGTGCTACGCTGTGCCTTTCATTTAAGGTCCCACGGAAGCCTCTTTGGTATCAATGATGCCTGGCCATAGCTGGTATGGGACCTTTGAATCCCTAAGGGAACGATTACGCCGAAACTGATGCTTCTGTTAAAGCGCCACATTCGTATAGTATGGTAGATGAATTAGCGCAATCCCTCTGCTGCCATGTCAATGTTGGAAATCCTCCGGTCATGCCCTTCACAACGGAAAGCTCTACTAACTTCCGCCAGGGCGCTATGGATCCTTGAGATGATTGTTTGATTGTTCTTTGATGTTGGCCGAGTCAGAAAAATCCCCCTTCTCGCTTGCTGCCTTCCAAATCCTTGTCGAGATCCTGGAATGCCAATGTCTCCCATTGTATCATTGATGAGGGCGGGCATCCACATGTGCCATGTCCGTTTTGGCTTTGGAAAGGCAACTCGGATCTCTCGAGTCAGCCCTTCCACTATCACCCTCCGAGCGTGCGAAAGTTACTCTTTACGGGTAAGACCGTTTCGTGCTGACGTAGAATTCATTGATGCCCCCTTAGACTACAACATTCTGTTGGGTCGTAGCTACACTTATGCGATGTCTTCTATCCCATCTATGGTTCACGTAAGATGTGATTTCTCATATGGAAATATTGTCACCATCGACCGATTGACATATTACGAGCCCAAAGTCTCGGACCTCACTTGAGTCCATCATCTTCGGTGGCCAATAAACAAATAGTCAAACCTTCAGAGCCAATGTTTCACTGAAAGTCTCTAAGAATTCCTCTTTGCTTGGTTCTTTCCCTAGTCTCTCTCCTCCTATCTTGACCCTAGATCGTCAAACATTTGCATGATGCGATCGTCTCGGTCCCACCTCAAACGGATCGGTTTCGACTAGTCGACAGCCCCACCCCCGCAACCTGCTCCTAACACCTCGACTCGGCCCTTCAGGGACCCCCTCCTCGAGTCCAGTCCCTCTGCCGGTCACGGTGTCCATGAGCCTCTCCACACTCCTCGAATGGTTCCCTGGCCTTAACCATCTCGGGAAGTTGTCTGCCACGGCAATTGCCCCTCCGGTCGGAGTACCGTTTCGGCTCCCCCTCCTGGAGTATTTTCGGTACATGTTATGGCTACCTTGTCTCTTCCCTAACATGACCCTAGGGATCATAATCTCATACATTGATCCCCCAACTACTATCCTGCTTGAGTCAGCCCAAACCTTATACTCCTTTGGCCCCGGTCGAATCGGTGCTGCCATGACCCCTCCCTTTTCTTTCCGTGCCTCGGCCACCTCAATAGTGAACCTTGTTACACTAAAAGCGTTATCCTAAGACGTTTTTCTATGAGTATGAGCTCGTTATCACTCATACTTCCTCCCTTTTTTGCAAGTCTAACATATCAGCTCCTCATGTCAAGCTTTCAAAATCAGAGAAAAGTTCCTAAAAATCCCCTAAACAATGGTATCGCACTTTCTCTATTCATTGCCTGCGGTCCCGCACCTAAAGTTCAGCTTACCTGCGGAACCATACCACACGTTTTTTGTGTTATGGGTGCGGACCTCTGTAAAACTCAAAAAGGCGATAAAGTAAAGATACAAATTTGATTTCAGATGAATTCTAGAAGATTCTAGATGGGAATTTTTGGGAATGGATACGCTTTGAGAAGGTTCATGCATCCCTCACTTGATGGAGCTAACCCCTTGATGTAAGGAGCTAATCCCTTTGAAGGAGGATTCTATCCCTTCATATTTGGAACAAAAAACCTCCTCTTTTCCACTATAAAAAGAGGCCTTGGGTAGCCTCAAAGGGAGTTCAAGCTTTGAGATATTTGAAGTTAAATGCTGTTGAGATTCAGACTTAGTTAACTAAGACTTTCTGTGAGGTTAAATCACTCATCTCTATCCGTCTTGGTTCAAAGAGTGCAATGCTTGTCAAAGTAGAAGAGATTCCTGCTTCAGACCCCAAGAGGATCTGCATGACATCAAGGCACAGGTTGTAAAGGTTTTCTTTTATTTGAAGTTAATACAAATATACTCATTTCTCTCATTAAACTGTCTATTCATGGTTTATTTCATAAATTCCTTGATCATTATGATGAGTATGATTTATAATAATGTCTATACAGGTGATATGTAATATTTTTGCTTGTTTGTGACTGCAGATTCACGAGGAACGTTCTTTCAAGTGCACGGGAAGGACTTTAACGAGATCAAGCAAGCGCTGGACATAAGGTAGGCCTTACACCTATATAGCATTTTTAGGAATCTTGTATGCTTAGAGAGAGATTAGTATAATTGGATGTTTGTTGCTAGTTACTTTTAGTACTAGAGATATCGGTCTTGTCCGCAAGACGGATTAATCTACACAACAAAATGGCGACTCCGCTGGGGAAGAACTTGTTGTTTTTGGTTCTCTTTTATTTTTGATTTGAGGAAACATTTTTCCTGGTTTTTGATTGATGCATATCTGTCTGGGTAATTTAGATTTTCCCTGTTTTTGAAAATTTAGAAATATTTTAATTTTTTCTATAATTTTTCCTAGGACTGCACCCTGGCTTATTTTGACAGTGCGGGCAGGTTCGCACTTTTTGTTAACAATACAGTGCGGGACCGCACCTGTCAATACTGGTTGCCTGCGGACCCTGTAAAATTTTTAGAAAACCTCTAGATTTATTTCTCTAGTTTATTTTTAGCTCTTTGGTTTCTGCCCAGACTGATTATTGTTTCTGTCAAGAGTTTTTTGTGAATGAACTCCAACAGTATTAATGTTTTGATGATTTTCTAGAATATTTTGCATTTTGGATTGTTTTTCACTTGGTCTTTGTAGTGATTCGAAGCTTTGACAGTTTTAAGTATCTAAGATTACATTGATCTCTTTTTGTCTTTTTGAATCCGACCTGATTGTGAAAACATCCTTTATTGAGAAATTGAGCCTTTTGTTTCTTTGCGAATCTTCGAAAAAACTTGGTTGAAATTTTTGAATTTCATTTTTATAAAAAAAAACATATTTTGAGTGTTTTTGATATGTTTGTTATTCTAAACAAATAGACTCTTAGTTTTCTAAACAACTAAGAAAAACATTCTTCAAAAAAAAAAAAATCTTAAAGCTTTTACTCAATTTAGATTGTTTAAAATCATAGTTCTCAAGATTAGATTTTGTAGTTTTGAGTAGTTTTTAATTTTTATGGCTTTCTTTCGGAGGAAAATTGTTTTGTAGCTTCAAGTCTCGAAAGAAAAAGGTTTTGTTATGAGCTTTGATCATTTATCTTATTATTGAAAAGACAAAGTAGTTTCTTTCAATTATTTTTCATGTTTAAAGAAGGAATTAAAAGGATTGCATTCTCCAACTCTTTCTTTAGAGAGAAAGTTCATTGAAAGAAAAATAATTGATTATCATTCTAGGTGCATTTTAGTGTTTTTTGGAACTCGAGTCTTCACATCATCAAAGTTTCATTTCCGCACCCATTGACTTAAGAAACAGCTCATAAAAGTAACGCTTAATTAAAATTCATCTAGTAATCTTTTATTTCTAGGGCTCTTATCACCAACATAGCTTAGGCTAGTATCTTGGAGTAGGGAGTAATTAACTCTCCAAGATAGCTAAAACAAACAAGTAGACAAATCTTGCGGTAGGAAGAAATTCCAATTGTTGCATTTATGCTCTGGGAAGCTCCTCCTAAAGGAGTCAAGCACGAGATCATATCTGAACCAGTGGGGTGATCAATCCTTCCTCATTGGGAACGATAGAAGATATACACGTATTAACAACGGTAAACCTCGGATAGACCATTGTCGAGGAGCCAGGGATCACTTGTCGGTAAACCTTGGATTATTTCAAGGAGCCTTCAAGGGGATTGAGCTTTGTTACTCTGCCCTTGCGTGTGTGTCGGATCGTAGACTGTTCCCCCAGGTATATTTGTTTCTGTTGGTAACCTTAGTGGCCATGATATTTAGGATTCTTTCCTAAGGTGACGGTGGAGGGAAGATCCCACTGTACCTGGAACAGACGTCGGCTAGACTCACTTGGACTCTCCAGAGGGTTATCTTCACTCGAGATGGTATAGTGGAGAAACTTGCACCGGTCTGTTTCATTAAGCAGGTTGTCGGGGTAACTGTTCCAACCGCCCTTTTCGTGTTAAAATTCTACTAAGTTGGATTTCATCACCAACTAGTGTTTTTAGTACGGAAAGTTACTGTTTGTGTGTGGTTTGAACTCTTAGATTTTTAATCAAATGATTCAATTGTTTGTTTCTTAGAGACTTTAGGTGTTTTCATTGAAATTTTTCTTTGTTTGCGTGTGATTAGGTAATTTTTAATCGTGGCGGAATTGTCGAGACAATCCCGGAGAATACAAGGGAAACCCCCGAATATTCACCAAGTCAACTTGAAGGGCTTCGTGCTCTGGTAGCATCCAGTAGTAGTAGAATTAGATCAACAGAAATTGGAAGTTCATCTATAGTTATACATCCTTATCATCAAATACCTACAACAGAATACATTCAAGAACCGATTTCAGTTTCTGAAGTTACTGAAAGTATTTCTCCTTCTGGTGAATTATCTGACGAACCTGAAATCTCTGAACCTGAAACTGAATCTTCTGTGTTAGAAACATCCTCAGGATTTATCTCACCAACTTCTAGCGATCCAGGTTCACCTAGGGTAAGAAATATCATTATAGAAAATCTTCCCTCTGGACTTATTTCTATTGAAGAACTTACTAATCCAGACGAAGACATATCTCTTCCCGACTCCCCTCAATCGTTAAATCTTAGGGAGCGTGAATCTATTTTCTACAGCCCCATTCGAACTAATCCTTGGTATCTCTCTTTAACGAACTTTTTAGAGAATTCGGGTCTTACTTTTTATCCACCTCGAATTCCATTTCATCCTACACCCAGAGGTTATTATCCATCATCTTTTATGGCCGGAGAGTCATCCATGTTTTCTCAAACGCCAGAATCATTTTTACATGGTGGTCCTTCCGTTCCTTCGGGATATCAGTCTTTGTCTGGTACTTTCTCGGGAGCAACTCCTCAACCCATCGAAAATGTGTTATCATCTGGTCTTGATGGACTTAAAATTGAAACGTCGAATGCAGATCAAATCTTTATGATGTATGGTAATATTCCAAATCCTCAAACTCAAGGCAGTCAGTTTCCTTCTGGGGGACAGCCTCAGGGAAATCCGTTACCGCCTGGGGGGCAACCTCAGGGTAGTCAGTTACCGCCTAGGGGGCAACCTCAAGGTAGTCAGTTACCACCTGGGGCACAACCTCAAGGTAGCTTTTTCCCAGGACAAACCATGGAATCATATTATTTTGGGGGACAACCCCAAGGACAGTACATACCTCAGGGTTATCAACCTCAAGGACAGTACATTCCTCAAGGTCAACCCCAAGCACAATATGCTCTTCAGGGTCCTTATCAACCCCAGCCTCAGTACGCGCCTCAGGTTTATCAACCTCAAGGTTAGTACCCAATTCAAGGTTTCCAACCGCCTTCTGGTCAACCATCAATTCAAGGAGCTGGAAATTTACCACTTCCTAATCAACCCTACGTTCAACCAGGTTTTGGTCCTTACGTTCAACCTTCTATGGGACAATACCCTGGAACTATGGTGTGGGATCCGTCCCAATATCAACAGCCTTTGCAGCCTAATGTGCAGTTGCCTTATCAACCTGGACAACCTTTAGTTTCTGGTCCAACCCAGCAACCTGTTCAGCCAGCCATTCAAACTCCTGCACCTAGTTCAGTTTAGCAGTCTGGGCCTAGTGCACCCCAGACTCTGCCTCAAATTGCTGTAACTGCTGCAACGTCTGTTCAACCTGTCACACCTGTTTCTGGAGTATCTGTAACACCGACTTCTTCTATCCCTGTATCCGTGCAAACACCTCAAGTCTATGTACCTCAGTTAGGACCTTCCATTCAGACTACAGTTCAGATGCCTGTAGGACAAGCTGGTACAAGTACAGTTGTTACAAGTCAACCTCAATTTATGTATCAACCGTACCAGGGACATCTGCAATTCGGTCCCTATGTACAGAACCCAAGCTATCAGTATCAACCGTACCTTGGTTATACTTATCAACAACCTCAGTATGGTCCGGTTCATCCTGGTTTTCCGGGAGGTTACACAATACCTAATGCAAATCCGATTCCTAGTTATCCTGGGTATCCACCTCCTGGATCTGCTTTGGCTTCTCAACGTTTTCATGACCCTAACTGTCAATTACCGTTTATCGCAACTTTGGACTTACCTGATTTGACGCGCCTTACGAATGATCCCATTTTTTATTATCAAAACTGGCCGCCAATGCCTCATAAGTTGCCCAGTGATATACCAAAATTCGAAGGTAAGTCAGGAGAGGATCCATCAAATCATGTTATGACTTATCACCTTTGGTGTGCATCTAATTCAATCATTGATGATTCGATTCGTTTACGTCTTTTCCAAAGAACTCTCATAGGTTTTGCAGCCAAATGGTACATTGAGTTGCCACGAGGCTCGTTTCATAACTTTAGTCAGTTAGCAACTGCTTTCTTGACTCATTTTCAGTTGCCTGTCAGATACGAAAATGGCACGGAATTATTAACTTCGCTAAAACAATCTACGTCAACATATATTTCTGATCATATTCATGAATGGCGACGTAGGAGGCATTTGGTGAAAGTTTATATTCCAGATCAAATTTTGGTAGAATGGTTTGTTAAATCATTGTTACCCAAGATCACTGAAGATGTAGCTAAGGCTGGTGTTGTTACTGAAGAGCAAGTAATTGCCCAAGCTCAGTACCTTGACCTCGTATATACACAGTCAGGTACTTTACATGAGAAAATCCCCGATCTTCCAAAACAAGGTCAAATAGCTGCTGCTCCTTAGGGTCTCATGCCGCTGACGGTATGATTGGTACAGTCAATTCTAAAAGTAAGAAGAAATCTTCAAATAATTCTTCTCCTATTATCATTTTACCTAATTCCCCGAAAGGAGAATCTTCCCCCGAAGTTTCTGCCGATATTCACGTCGTAGAGACATCTACGACCAAATCGAAATCCGGTGGTAAAAAGAAAGGGAAGAATAAAAACAAAAAGAATTCGAAAGAGAAAAATGATAAAGATGAATCCAATGACGAAAAACGTAAACCTCGCTATCCTTGTTTCATTTGTGAACAAGATCATTTCACGAAAGAATGTCCATATCGAGCTGAAGTTACGAAATTCGTTAAAGGATCACAACAACCCGCTGTCTTGAAGGATCCTTTTCCCATTCAATATAGTAAGATGATTGGTTCTTCCTCGACTACTTTAGAAGAGCCTATTATGATGATGTCTCATGTAAGGGTTGCGACGCGATCGCAAGATTACGGTTCTAAGAATCCTGTTGATGGTAAAGAAGCAAAATCTTCTAATACAAACACATCAACTACACCTCCTCCTGTTTCTGGTTCGCTACAGATCGAGAAACAAAATCCAAACTTAATAATCAAATTGCCTGCTAAAGGTGTTCTTCGTAAATCAGCTTTTAATCCACATGCGAGAGCTACTCAGAATTACAACATTGTTGAAGACTTAGCTATTTCTCCTTCAGCAATGTCGGCTTTGGAAGTGCTGCAATCGTGTCCAGCACAGCATAAATTATTATTGTCTGCCATAGGAGCTGTCGATCTTCAGGATTCTAACCTTATAATCTTTGATTTAGAAAATAGTACACCTCGCCTACCTCATCAAATGGCTTTCCAGATTCCAGTGTTAATAAAAAACAGACCAATCTTTCGGACTGTGATTGATGAGGGAGCTTCAACATGTATTATGTCGATTCAGTGTTGGAAATCACTTGGTTCTCCTACACTTAACCAATCTCCGACAATTCTAAAGGCTTTTGATGGTCGAGGTTTTCAACCTTTTGGTATTTTGCAGGATTTACCCATAGGGGTCGAAGGTAAAATCGTTAATCTATATGTGGAAGTGGTTGATGCCCCTCTAGATTACAACCTTCTTCTGGGTCGTAGTTGGTCCTATGCTATGACTGTTGTTGTCTCTTCGGTCTTTCGACTTATAAAATTCCCATATCAAGGAAAGATTGTGACAATAGATCAGTTAACTTATTTCTCGTCCGACCCAACCTCTACAGAAACAATCCAGCATGTTGGTAAAACGACTATCCCTTATAAGGATGTTGGAGTAGGTTTGATTAAAGATTCTGGTTTACTAGGAACTTTTTCCTTTCCTCCTCCTAACATATCGCCTTCTACTGCAAGTATTCACATGATTTTGTCAGACACTGTTATGTTTGATGATCCTTGGATTATACCTTCAGAATCCGAGATAGATTCATTTGATGGCGTGATGCCTTTGAGTCCATTTGAAATTGCGTACCAGGCTGTACAATCTTTTTCTGACCCCTTTTCAACCGAAGTTGATCCAATGAATTGGATCCAAGAGGAATCACTTTCTATATCTACTTCAGTTACAACGACATTTCCTGAACTTGTTCATACATATGAGAAAATTGTTGATGATTTACCATGGGAAGATCTACATCACCGGTCTTCATTTTTACCTGAGCTAGATTATTTTGAAAATGATTTCGCTTCAATTTTTACTGCTGAATATGTTAAAGAACCGCAGAATCCTTTGCAAAATCCTGATTCTGAGTTAAATTTGGAAAATATATCTAAAACAGTTCCAATTGACATTTCAGTAAAACCAGGAATAATTGAAAAAATTCATATAGGTGCTTGTTGTACTGAAGATGAAATTAAAGCTTATAAAGCCCTATTTCAAGAATTCCGTGATGTGTTTGCCTGGTCTTATGAAGAAATGCCAGGAATTGATCCATCGATCGTTGTTCATGAAATTAAGACTTACCCGGATGCTAAACCTGTTCGTCAACGATTACGTCAAATTCATCCTAGAAAAGCTGCTGCTATAAAAGCAAAAGTTGAAAAATTACTTCGAGCAGGATTCATTTATCCAATTCCCTTAACGGATTGGGTATCGAATATTGTTCATGTGACTAAAAAACAAGGAACGATAAGAGTATGTATCGATTATAGGGATATTAATCGAGCATGTCCAAAAGATAATTATCCAACTCCCTATATCGATCAAATAATCGATTGCGCTGGCAGTGAATTGTTTTCCTTCATGGATGGCTTTTCCGGATACAATCAAATAAACATACTCCCTGCTGATCAACCGAAAACAACTTTTATTTTTCCATGGGGAACGTTTGCTTATTGTAAACTACCTTTTGGATTAAAAAACGCTGGAGAAACTTTTCAATGGGCTATGTCTTATGCATTTCATGACATTAAGGACATTGTCCAGCCATATCTTGATGATTTACCTGCTCATTCATTACGTAGAGCCGACCATCTCACTCATTTACAAGCAATTTTTATGAGATGTAGGCATTATCGGATAAGGTTGAATCCACATAAATGTGTTTTCTGCGTAGAATCGGGTCGATTACTAGGATTTGTTGTCTCGAAAGTAGGTATTCGTGTCGATCCATCGAAGGTCGAAGCCATTGTTAAATTGCCTCCTCCTTCGACTTTGCGCCAACTCCAAAGTTTGCAGGGGAAAGCAAACTTTTTACGTAGGTTTATTCCTAACTATGCCGAGCTTACAAAGGGTTTTACCCGGTTGTTGAAACAGAACATTCCATTCTTTTGGGACGAGATCGCTGATCGATCTTTTGATGCACTTAAACACGCGTTGACCCATGCACCGTTATTGCATCCTCCCAACTACAACCAAGATTACATTTTGTACCTCGCCGCTTCTCATTCCACCATTGGGATGGTACTAGTTCAGGAAGATGAATCTCACAATGAACATGTGATTTATTATCTTAGTCGGAATCTGCATCCGACTGAAATCAAATACACACATGTGGAGAAATTGGCCTTGGCAGCTGTTCAAGCTGTTCAACGTTTTAGACATTACACCTTGTTACGTAAAACCACGATAATTTCTAATTTCAACCCTATGATGTATATTTTGACCAAAAAATTGCTAGGGGGCAAATATTCCAAATGGATAGTTATCCTGCAGGAATTTGACTTGGAATTTGAAAAATCCAAGGCAAAGAAATCTTTGGTATTTGCGGAACTAATGTGCGATTTCCCCTCTACTGATACTGAAATAGTGGCAGAAGAGTCCATTGCGGATGAATCTTTGTTTCTTATCAGTACTCTCGATCCATGGTATGGAGATATTATCGTTTATCTCAAAACCCAATATTTTCGGCCTGACATCTCACGAACTCAGTGACGGAAAATACGCTTCCGATCCCAACAGTATAATATCATTGGTGATACACTTTATCGACGTGGAGCGGATTCTGTTTTCTGACGTTGTCTAACTCATGAAGAAGCTGAAAAGGTGTTAATTGACTGCTATTCTGGAGCATGTGGCGGTCATATGTCTAGGTATGCCACAACCCAAAAGATATTGCGTGCAGGTTATTTCTGGCCAACGTTGTTCAAAGATTGCATTTATGACGTTCGGAAATGCCACAACTGTCAAATTTTTGATTGAAAAATGCGCGCGCCACCCGCTCCTCTTCACCCTATAATTTCTGTTGGTCCTTTCGCAAAATGGGGTATCGATTTTATTACATGTAACCCTCACTCGACCGGGGGGCATGCCTATATTATCTTAGCAGTATATTATTTTACAAAATGGGCCGAGGCGATGCCTACATTTTCAGCTGATGGCAAGACTACTGCAACTTTCATATTTAATCACATAATTGCTAGGTTCGGTGTTCCTCAAGCTATTATTACAGATCATGGAAGTCATTTTCGGAATGTCATGATGACTGAACTGACAGACCAACTTGGCTTGCGCCACGATAGTTCCACTCCATATTATCCGCAAGCCAATGGTCTGGTTGAAGCCATTAACAAAGTTTTAGTCACCATGATCAAACGAATCATTGGTATTCACAAGACGAATTGGCATTCCATGTTATTTTTAGCACTTTGGGCATATCGAACCTCAGTCAAAACATCAACGGGTTTCACTCCTTTTCAACTGGTTTACGGTTTGGAAGCTGTGTTGCCGATTGAATGCGAAATACCGTCACTAAAATTAGCCGTAGAATTACTTCCAGCTACGTCTGAAGAGGAAAAACATTTCTTGTACTGAGCCCAATTAGATGAGAATCGACGAAATGCTGCAATAGCAAACGAGGCTCATGTTAAAAGGATAAAAGCTCAGTATGATAGAAGTGTGACCCCTCGAATTTTTTCAGAAGGAGACCTAGTTTTACTTTATGATCAAGCTAACGATAAACTAGGAGCTGGGAAATTCGTGCCTATGTGGCATGGTCCTTATATTGTTAAACGAAAGTTAGCAAAAGGGGCCTATGAGTTGATAGATTTTGACGGTGTCCCTTTGGATAAACCCAGAAATGGGCTCTATCTAAAGCGATATTATGCTTAAATGTGGTGTGGAGATTTTGTTAGTTTAGATTTCTTTATTGTTGGTGTGTTTTAGATTAGAAAAGTGTGCCTAGTTTAGAGAGTGTTTTTATCACTATTCCTGCTTATCTGAGTTTTACTCTTGATATTGCAGATGACGACGTCTGTTCAAACCTACATTGGTTTTGCCGATGGTGCTTGTTGTAGTATACGGAACATTTCTTCCGCAGCTTGGGTTATCTATTCACCCTCTGACGAGTTAGTATCCATGCATGGGGTAAGCCTTGGTCAAACAACGAATAACATTGCCGAGTATAGTGCAGTGATTGAGTTATTATCTGAATCCATATCATTTGGAATTCGGAGTTTGATTGTAAGGTTGGATTCTGAACTTGTTGTATTACAGCTTAACAGGGTTTATACCATTAGAAATCCAGTATTATTACGGTTATTTTTAAGAGTTCGTCTCTTGGAACGTGAGTTTGATTACATTGAATATAAGCATATTCCAAGACATTTAAATACATTAGCAGATTCAATTTCTTCTAGTATGATAAATAGACATTTGCAATAATCAAAACAGTAAATCAAATGCATTCATACATGTACACAGATAGCCGGCAAATAGTGATATATCATAGTATAGGAGTGTTTTCAAAAAATATACATCGTCTTCGATCATAGGTTGGAAACACCTTATGATCGGCAAAAATGATAATACAAAAGTAAAAAATACGAGTCTACACGATCATCCCATAACTGATGATGATCACGATAAGAAACCACTGCTCAGGCTACCCTGCATAGGAACCTCCTAAAAGGTCCTGGAACTCCAATCACATATCTCTACAACCTGAGAGGAATGTCATCTATGCTCGTCTCTGGAATATCTAGAGTCAAACGCTCTAGATGATGTTCTAAATCAGTCAAAATCTCCATTGATTGGCCTGCTGGGGCTGATGCGGCCGCAACTGGTTGTCTTCTCTCGTAAGGTTGGAGATGGGCTGGTCTTTGTGGACCCACATCTGTATTCAAAAAACTTTTGGTTATTAATTTTCCAAGACGATAAAAAATTAAAAAAAAAATTAGAATTTAGTAAACATTGAAAAATGATTATACCTGACTCATCCCACTATTCCCCTACTGGGAGAACCATCTCTCGATCACCGCGGAAATCTATCCCGGCGTATGGAAAATCCTCTATCACAAAAAGTTGGCGATCCAGCCAACGAAAATATGAAGGAGGAAATCAGACAATCTCAGTACCCTCGATAGCATGACGAGCCATCAATGCAGACCAACGAACCATCCTCGGTTCTCGAAGTCGACCGGCATCAACAGCAATAATCTGTGGAGCTAACATGGGGATCCTCTCTAGAGCAAAAGAAACAACAATGGATCCGTATCCAAAGTTATTCAGTTTCCCATTTTTTGCTCTGGTTAGTTGGCCTTTTACATTAACCAACACAGCTTCACAGCAGTTAAAGATGGTGCCGCGAAAACAGTCCACGGCAAGATGCATTTGGGAACTAGTAGCTACATGAAGTGTAGCACTCCCACACAGTTTGGTAACAGTAAAAGCAATAACTTTCAATTCAGGACAGATGATGTGTTTTATGTCAATCCGTTTGTCCCGAGGATTTGCCTGGTCATTGCAGAATTCTAGTTGGAGATTAGCGACAGACTGGCCACCTGGCCTAGTCCCAAACAAAGAAACTTGTTCGCCCCTCTTGGACAAACCAGTCAAGAAATATATATCCTCCAGCTCAATTTCGAGCCGGTGGCCACCAATGAAGAAACACTGGTCCTGCACATTCCATCTGTTCACCAACCATGTCAAGAGTTCTACTTGTGCCCTCATGCCGGAGATGGCCCAAAATTTGTATAAACCACATGCTCTTAATGCCTGTTGTGTGGGAAAATGGAGTATGGCGGCTTCATCCACTTCCTCGTGCTCACTTTCTCGCCAGATCAGCATCTTGTCAATCCTACAATACATAAAAATTCAAGTTAGAATAGTCTTATTTGAAATTTTTTGGCAAACAAATGAGAAATGAATGTTTCAAAATCAACCGCGCGGGTACCGCACCCACGCTTTATACACAGTGCGTAGATCCGCACGTGTAATGTGTGCCGGGTATGGAACCCACGACTTTTTCCTTATAGGAAAAAGTCGAGGTCCACAGGTAACGTGTGTCCCACCTGCAGACCCCGCGGGCGAACTTTTAAACCATTTTTTGCCCCAAAAATGCAAACTAAAGCCTAAAAAAAAATTTGAAACAGATGAAAAACAAGATAAAGAGGTCGTGGATTACCTGGGACTGATGGTTTTCGATTCCAACGGATGAATTTTCCAGAATCTTCACAGGAAATTTCTTACCCAAAAGCTTTTTACTTTTCACTCTGGAACTGAACAGTAAAAATGAAATTGAAAAAGTCCTTTTTATAAGTTTTTCGAATGGATGAATTTTTAATTTATTTATTTTTCACTTTAAAAAGGGTATTTTTGAAAGCATTTTTACTTATCTTAAACATGTATGTGTAATGTTTCAAGTTTTTGTGCAGAAACTGGATTTTTCAGGTGAATTGATCGTTTTTCAACCAAGAGCATACTTTTATCACTTTTTCGGACTCTTTCAAAAAATTTACGAAAAAGCGAAACCTTGGAGTCCTCTTTTAAGCCCTTTTCAGACTCTCTAAATATGAAAAGATTGCCGAGTACTTGACTATTCGAACTCGTTAAAGTAAATGAACAGTCGTCCTTTCAGTATAAGTTTACCCCTTTTACGGACTGAAATGGACTATTTACGAAAAAGGTATACGTTGACTAAATACGGTCAATAGAGTTCTCTCCCGCATTATTTTATCCTTTTTCGGGCTCGAGAGACTAAATTTACGAAAAAGAACACCCATGGAGTTTTCTTAAGTTTTTCTTCTGACTCCCTAAAACTGAAAAACACCGAGTTTCTCCTATATTGGACTCGTTAAAACTTAACAGTAAAGGACCTGTTTAATTTTCAACAGGAACGAACCACTCCTTCTTAGGGTTCGAATTTTAAACTAAGTTGGACTCATCCGAAGGATGAGCTTATAACCAAGAAAATGTTATCCTCCTCAAGCTTGTCAAAAGTAAAGAGGTACTTGCCAGAAATGGTGGGGGAAAAAGAGAGAAAAATGGGCGTGTTTGTTGTATTTTAAATTTTTCGAAAATTCAGTCAACCACTCTTGAACACGACACTTTCATTCACCTGGGTTGGGAAATCCTTTGCCTAACAGTTAATCAAACCACATTGAAAGTCTTCAACCGGTTTCTGGGTATTAGCTTTGGGTCAATTGTTACCAAGCCTTCTGCAGTGTCGTTATGTGTTCAAGAGAACTGTTCAAATAAAACCATTCATCTGCAAAATATCTGTCATCCATTATTGACCATCCCTGAGTCAGTCCTTGCCAATATATTTTCAAAACTTGATCTATGATTTCGTGTTGTGGGCTTGCCTACGACAGATCACTTTCTATCGACATCAACACATTATCTAGGAAGTTGATCCAAAAATCGTCAGTACCTTGAAATCTGCATGCCTCAATGGCAGGTTTCTCGCCTTCGACGACAGGTTACATCATTGACCTTCGATCGAATGATTTCGTGAGATGTTCGACTTCAGATCATTCATTCACATTTCATGGATTGTACCGAGTACTTTGAGAGCCATTGACATTACTGGTGGTTTCTCTTACACTTGTTAACAGTTCACATCATTGACTGGTAATCAAGTGGTTTCTACCATGTTCGACTTCAACACATTTATTCACATGGATAGAATCGTACTAGTTCGAGATGCGGAAATCAAGACCCTGGATCTAGTTTCCACCATCCAGGCTGCGAGGAATTTTGTTATCATCTATACAGTAGACTATTTATAAACAGATGGCTGCGTCCATACTATGTCTACATATATCTGTACTATGATGTATTCAAAATCATTCCTGTATCAGAACGATTTGAGTTAGTTTCTAGGTAGTTTTAATCTGAGTATGGGAATGCCTACCTCAGTGATGACATATATATGTATATATTTTGCATTGAACATTTTTACAGGTTTCGACTGGGGTGTCCACAGGATGATCTTTGAAATGATAAAGTACTGCACTCTTCATATATGACAGACTACAGCTTCATCTATTCCAGACTTTGCACTTTAGGGGGCAATTTGTTACACTAAAAACTGTTATCCTGACATTTTGCTATGAGTATGAGCTCATTATTACTCATACTTCCTCCTTTTGCAAGTTTAACATATCAGCTCCTCATGTCAAGCTTTCAAAATCAGAGAAAAGTTCCTAAAAATCCCCTAAACAATGGTATCACACTTTCTCTATTCATTGCCTGCGGTCCCGCACCTAAATTTCAGCTTACCTGCGGAACCATACCGCACGTTTTTTGTGTTATGGGTGCGGACCTCTGTAAAACTCAAAAAGGCGATAAAGTAAAGATAAAAAGTTGATTTCAGATGAATTCTAGAATATTCTAGATGGGAATTTTCGGGAATGGATACGCTTTGAGAAGGTTCATGCATCCCTCACTTGATGGAGCTAACCCCTTGATGTAAGGAGCTAATCCCTTTGAATGAGGATTCTATCCCTTCATATTTGGAACAGAAAACCTCCTCTTTTCCACTATAAAAAGAGGCCTTGGGTAGCCTCAAAGGGAGTTCAAGCTTTGAGATATTTGAAGTTAAATGCTGTTGAGATTCAGACTTAGTTAACTAAGACTTTCTGTGAGGTTAAATCACTCATCTCTATCCGTCTTGGTTCAAAGAGTGCAATGCTTGTCAAAGTAGAAGAGATTCCTGCTTCGGACCCCAAGAGGACCTGCACGACATCAAGGCATAGGTTGTAAAGGTTTTCTTTTATTTGAAGTTAATACAAATATACTCATTTCTCTCATTAAACTGTCTATTCATGGTTTATTTCATAAATTCCTTGATCATTATGATGAGTATGATTTATAATAATGTCTATACAGGTGATATGTAATATTTTTGCTTGTTTGTGACTGCAGATTCACGAGGAACGTTCTTTCAAGTGCACGGGAAGGACTTTAACGAGATCAAGCAAGCACTGGAAATAAGGTAGGCCTTACACCTATATAGCATTTTTAGGAATCTTGTATGCTTAGAGAGAGATTAGTATAATTGGCTGTTTGTTGCTAGTTACTTTTAGTACTAGAGAGATCGGTCTTGTCCGCAAGACGGATTAATCTACACAACAGTGTTTTTCAGGCTCCCAAATTTCATCTCAAAGAGGTGATCGTGGGAAAATCTTCATAACTCTCTCTCTG